>LOND01004524.1:10905-24372 GCA_014220965.1 Paragonimus kellicotti
TGAACACGATGCTAAGCCACAGCAGTGCAGGCTTCGCGCTGGTGCATGCATGTCAATGGATCGCTTGTTTGCACCTTCAACATTCAGTCCCTCTGGTTTCAACTGAGTATTACAAAATTGATCAAGCGTCTGAATAATGTGTTTCCACGAAAATGCCGTGTCCCTGATGTACGCTTCAGTGCACACCTGGATGAAATGGCATTGTGCCTTGTCCAAGGTCCCTCATAGGCAATGTACTGGTTTGATTATGTGTAATTCACCTTTGCAGAGGAATGGAGAGTAACGCTAAATTGATTGTGTTCACTTCGCCCATCGCATTGTAACTCAAAGCTGTCAGATGCACACCAGCCATTGTTCAATTGGCCTGTTCAAGCTCACCGTGACTTATTAAAAATTACAACATACGAATATTACCTTACGAGGTTGTAACTGACACACCAAATTATTGTTCTACATAACCAGTGGCAGTATATTATGGAGCTCGTGGGCACTATTTCTATATTTGTACTGGCATACCGAACTGTCATGGTATTTGGTGGAACATCACTACATGAAACCATCAACAAGTCGTTCCACTTCTCGGACATGTCATCGGGGCAATTCTGGAAATGCAAACGAGGTCTTTATGGGTTTTGTTCTACGAAAACTCGCAGTCGAGTAGTTACAACCTATGGGTCTGTTGAGTACCGGGGTAGTGTAGATACACGATTGAAGGTTAGTGTGTTCGCACTGTATTGGATTGTATGCAACGGAAGGAATCCGATGAACTTAAAGCAAGGTACAACAGTTGTTGGCTGAACAGCTCGATAAATCATAAGCTGACATACCAAACCATTGGAATTGTCTGGTGGTTCTTTCGGCCTCAGTTGGATGATCGATTACTGACGCTGAAAAGACCGCATTTAGTATCGAAGATTATAATTTCAAGTTAAACTAAGATTGAAAAGATCATTATGGTAACACTGAAAGCCTCTCATCAGGCAGGACTTGGGGTTTTGCAGATGGATAGGATTGATTACAATCTGCATTGTAGTACGAGTCAAAAAGGGACGGTTCGTGGGAAACGAGCAACAATCACGGCAACAAGCAGTTGTAGTTTGAACCTACACCTGAGTTCTAAGAAGTACTCACAACTGTGTCTCATCAACATCATCATATCAGCCATGAGCCTGACCAAAAGGTACTGTGGCTCGGGCTGCCGCTCACCTCAACAGTGACGTGGAATATCCTAGAAGAAAACGTTACTAAGAAGGTTGAAAATTAATAGAAGTCTAAGCGGAAGAACTAGAAATGGTATGGATGCAGCAAAAGACAAACTTTCGTACACTTCTACTTATATACCTTTGTCAGCTTTACAGTAAGCCAAAGTTGATTGTAGATTCAGGAGACCGCTTTATCGACGGCAAATCACATAACGTCATTCTGTGTCTTGCTTTTCTTCGTCATACTGACAACGTTTTCACAATGAACATCCGCTTCTTGTGTGTTGAGTTAATTAGTGCTAGTAAGGGATCAATATCAGTTCTAACGTCGACGATGCAAGAAATATCTGCTACATACCGTCTTCATTCCCCAACGGACTTACTGACATACGGTGTATGGAATGAAAACTAACTGAGATTACCGAACAGTTAGGCCGAATTTTCAAAAAAATAATCTATAAAATAGCCCTATGAATTCCCCGATCATTGGGGTTGAATATACGGACGTGGTGATATTAAAACTGGGTTTGGAACATGGAACACATGGATCAGATTACGGTGACCAGATAATTATCGGAACGACTAAAATTGGTCTTTAAATTAAGACGTTTACGAGAATTAACCTGTTTAGGGGCCGTTGACCGCATGTGAATTGAGGCGAAATAAACGAGCATCTTCAGTCCGGATAACACCAGAGCAATAGCGGCGGCTGCAAGCTTCTGGAGAGACGCGTCGGATTCTCGGTCAGAAGAATCAGATCGTCAGCGTAGGCGAAACCGCTAACCAGTGTATCATGGAACTGGTAGCCAAACCGAGATAGAGCCAACGCCCCACCCATTGCCATTATGAATAGCAGCGACGACAGTGGGTCACTTTGGCGAACACCACGCTGGCACCGGAGAACGGAGCCATTGAGCGTGGCGGAAGCATTTCGATAGGAATCGGCAATGTAGTGTGTTAGAGGTGGAGGAGCACCGAAAGCTTGGGCCGATCTGATAATAGAATCCTGTGAGATAGAATCGAACGCTTTGGACACGTCGATAAAGGCCGCACACAGACTTGACGATGTGGTACATGAGTTCCGAAGCAGCGCATGAAGCAGTGAGGTCGCCTCGAGGCAACCGTCACGGTGTAGGAATGCGAACTGAAGAGCGGGCAGTTTTAGACGCGCATTCCAACGATCAGCCAATATCTTGTGAAAGCAACTTACTAGTGTTGTAGGTAGGGCGATAGTTCTCAATTTGCTGGGAGAGAAAGGGTTATTCACTTTCGGAACAAGTGTGATGCGGGAGCGGCACAGATGAATTGGACAACCTTCAGTTAGCAGGAAGAGGTTGAAGTATCCGGCCAAGGCATCAGCTTCCATGCGCTTCAAATGTTTGGGCAACAGTTTGACCGAAGCCACTCTTCGGAGTTCGAGAATCTTCTTCAGCTATTGGATTATTCATGGACCAGTCCGGTAGTAGAATCGTTCGTGATAGTCACCCTTCAATGTATGATTGAGCCGATAATACCTGGTTGGGATTGTTCTGGAGGCCGCGGTTCGTCCTGTAGGCAATTCTCCAGTTTCCGAGAAGACTTCAAAATCAGCATCTTTCTTTCATCGGTGATACAGGGTTTAACTCTTGGCGTAGTTGATTTTGCGTATCTGCTTCCTGGTCGTGAAGGTTCTCGCAGCGGCACGATCACGTCGCCGAGTGACCAGTCACCAGGTATAAGGAAAATATTGTAAGGCGTGCATGTTTAGCAGTAACTATGCCTATGCCGTTGTAGAAGTGCCTGCTTGGAGACTGCGGGCAATTGCTAGCAGTTCACCGCTGTGTAATGAAAGCCTCGCTAGTGAACTCCAGTTGGGTTATCACTGCTTGGGCCGAACATGAGAATCACTCGAAGTGTTCAGCAGCTTGGGGATTAACATTGGATGTTATGTTTGTCCGTGAGGCGGTGGTTAGATTGGCGGTGTGGGCAATATTTTTCTGCCAATTCACAACATATAGACGTATCCTGATGCTCTCCAGAGTACGGCCAGGGAAATGTGACAGGAGCCGGTGATGAAGTTCGCGTCGAATGAGCACGATGGAGCTAGCCCACCAGCAACTATGACAAGAGAAACCGATTCCTTGCTGAGACCAATTTGATCCGGCGGTTTTCATGCACTGAGCTTCTCGCGGTTGCGTTCGACGGGATGTGCATGCCTTCTGTGTTGACTGAGACCAATTTTGGTCGAAAAGCTGCAATCACAGTCGGAGCATTCAAGGATTGGAGTAGGCTGAGCACTACTTCCTGTTCTGCACCATCTCTGCGTCGATGCATACGAGCATGCGCCGACAAACCAGCGTTCGATTTACATATCTGGCCACATTCTGAACAGGTGTACTCCGCTCGCCCATCCTATATACTGGCTGATGTTGGCGAAGAGGTGGCGGTATTTTCATTTTCTTGATCGAAAGTAACCAGTATATTGAAACCAGGTAGAGTGGTTGGCCCTATCTGGAGTTGCTGAACTCTTAGCCAGTCAAGGTTTGCACCGAGACTACCTAGTCGGTATCACAAGGAGGTGGTTCAGCGCGCCGATACATAGTGCTGTTGCTGATACTACTGCCACCGTGGATACTACTGCTTTTATCTCCAATGCTGCTATGAATAATACTTTGACAACGTCTACCACTATTACTACTCAAACTAATTTAGTCAAGCTCTCTATGTTTCCATTCTTGTAGCTATCCCTGTGATACACTGAATCTAGCGATGTTACGTGTTTCCGAGGCAACTATCTTGCCCGGTTCGTAATACTCTTACCCGTCATCTCGGCCAGTCAGTGGTTAGGAACACGGATCTCCATTGTACCACTGCACATCGACTCCATCTGATCCAGACCCATTTCGGAGCCGCATCGGATAACAGCACAGTAACCGAACCAAGGAACTACATTCATCCAACCAAACCAGCATGTGAAGGGACTGAGGAACCCAGGGTGGAATCTTCCAGATGTATCCTACAGCCTTGCGAATGCCAAGTCGACTAGGCGAAGCTATCTTGGAGAAGGAAAGTTGTAGTGATCGTAGCTTGCAGGCTAGCAGTTCGCACGTCATGGTCTTTTGTCCATCAGCTAGAATGGCATAGCTATAGTCAATCAAGTGTGTCCTGGTTACTTTGATGTCATTCGTCTTGACAACTGACACACGGGCTGGGCTTTCGAGACTCAAGCACCAGAGAACGCGGGGTGATTGGCACCTGTCTGTCTCACATTCCCCAACCAATTGCTAACGTATTGCCACCTATAAAAGTGTTTGTAACCTGAAATACAACGAAGTGGCAACTATGTTCACAGTTCTTGGTCTTCTACTTTTACTGCGTCGAGGCTGGTACGGGGCAAGAACTAGTTCAATATTTGTTCTTGGTCCCACGAGTTCGATTATTGCACAAACCCAGGTTTTGATTAAACATTCGTTTTTCATCGCACAGCCGTGTTAATGTGAGTCACGAAGATCCGGTTATACATCGTCGGTAATTAGGCCAGCATGATCATCACAACGAATTTGCTCACCGCCTCCAAATCGGAGCCAGTGGATATCAATCAACAACAAAATGATACACCGCAAATGCATTGAATTTTATTAAGTATCCTAACCCTCGAAAGTTTCAGTATTACTAAGTGTCACGCACGAACCGAATTCTGTAAACCTGTTATTTGGAAACTTCCCCAAACTCTTACATACAGAGATCTTCCCCGTTTTTGAAACTCACCTGCATTTCAGTGAATGTCCCAGTAAGTATTTTGTTTCAAATAGTCCCTCGTACATCTCATTGGCACCTTCGACAAAGCTTTGCTACTCAAACCTTCTTATGCAACACCTGGATTTCAGCAAAGCAAAGGACATCTACCCGTGTAAACACATGATAAGATGTGAGTATTTCGAGAATAAAATCTTGTAATCTCTAACTACCCGGCCAATTATTTACGAATTGTAAGGCCATTTTGACATTATCTGGGCGCATAGCTGCTTGTACTGATCTGAATGCAACAAGTCAGCCCTTTCCACGCTCACCATCCCAATCATAGAACTCGTGTTGACATGTGCTCCGTTTGATTGTGAATGCTGATCAATTAATACTTGATCAATGCTTCATTACAAACTTCGTTTTTAATTTGTGCTTCTTGTAGCATTCCATCAAATTTGTACTAATCGTCCTTACAATAACCAGTATAATTCGTAACACAGTGGTGGGTGGAATGGAGATCAAAATTGTTAGTCTAATGGATTTAGTTCCTCATGGAGATACTTGGGTCAGTCGAAGACAGTGCGTTACTCTTGCATTAATGGCACGCACAATGTATAAAACAATTATACTACTGACTAGGTTATAACTCGGACATGTAGTCCTTCACATGTCGCAGTTCAAATTTTTCCCTTTTTACTCGAGTGCTTTATAGATAAGACCTGTGACACCCAGTTGACTGTAGTTTCAGGAAAGACAGTGACTTCGATCTAATTAGGAAGTCCTAAGTACTTGGTAATTGACTGTATATAACAAGAGAGGCACTGTCTCTACGGGAGACCATGGAGAATCTCGACTGTTATTCGTAAGCCAAGGTGGTGAAAGTTTGGATGCAAGGATATACTCATTTGTTCGACACAGTAAGGGGAATGGTAACTGACGCACTCTCCCAAGAAGATGAAAATCAATGGTCAACTATGAGCACGGCGGAAGCTATGTGTTAAAAATGAATGTTCTAAAAATTGAGGAACTCGAAGATTGGCAACCGAAAGGTTGGTATGAATGCACAGGATGATGCTAACTGTGGATAGCGTCTACCATAGCGGAGTTTAACAATGTGATTATGCATACCAAAATATAGCGTGTAGAATATGTGGAAAACATAAGTTCAGTCAATTGTAACTACTGAACGACTTGGTCTGTAGATGGATTAACCAGGTAAACAATACGTACAAAATACTCTTCAAGGTTACTAGTTATTTTCCTTAGGTAAAATTTCACGTAGCCAACACTCCGACTTGTCATATGTAATACGTCTCATCAAATCAAGTTTATTAGAAACATTGCAATACTGCTATCTCTGAAGTCAGCGTTCAGTAGCGATGTGTAGTGCTAACGAGAGAACCGTCGTTTAGTTACAGTCGTGGGTAACCCAAACTCAGAAATAAGGGAGATCGACAAACTATGGGGAAATTCTTGTTTAATTTGAGGAATACAAAACTAGTGAAATGAAGGTATAAAAACGATTCTGTGGATCTAATTTTCAACCATCCACGAGATCAAAAATAAGCCTTTTTGACCGTGAGACCGGTTAACCGGTAGTCCTGCACTGCACACTCCTTATTGATTAGTGTGATCCACCTGACCACAAGACCTGATACACCAGTCCCTTAGGCTTGAGTCGTTGACCGTTTGTTTGTGCATATCGTTGTCTGTAGCTCAGTAAAACGATGTGCTTAATAGTAATCGGTCATGTTAGAGTTCATAGCCACACCCAAAGATAAGCACAATCCGCTTTGGCCCATAGAGTCGCAGACCAACTGAATACTAGTGACCTCTGTGAAAGTTTAAAACCACACCCAACATTGACACCGGAATTAGTATAACCAGGTTTGGTCTATACAGCCTCATAACCAGAACTGGTAGGTCTAGCTACTTCGGCATCTGATTGCCTGATTACATGTGCTAATGTCTATAGATTGTGTACCTTGTCTAACTAACCTGTAATTAACGTAAATCTTGATTGTGGCCGAAACTTGGGCTGACTAAAACGGCGTACTGAAGTTCATTCGATCGTTTGACAGTCCTTATTCGGACGCATAGGTGACACTGCTAAAAGTGGGTAGTAGATACGGTCCTTTCATTCACTGAACCATTGCATCGACTAACTAACTGTGTTGATATATTAACAGTTAGTTAGCGACCAACTGCATTTTGGGTGACCGGTTGTCCACAGAACTTTAGGCAGCCTACTTGAAATCTCAGTCCAGTTAGCTGATTGTCTAAAATCAGATAGTCCGTTGAGCCTTGTCAACGGTTGACGCGATTAGAACATGGGTCCAAATGTTCGGTAACGCAGCACGTAGTCTTGAGCAGTGATATGAGCGATAATCACTTCGAGGTCACCATGTTCATCACTCATATTTGGCCATGACTTTCAAATTCAGGTAGACGTTTCAGTCAGTCTTTTTCAAAAAGCACTAGATTTGAATTTCGCTCATGATAGAGCTCATTAGTAGTATCGATGCTGGCCACTACCCGGATATAACCTCCGGTCAAACCTTCATGAAACAACTTCGCTGACCGCTGTGCCATTGAGCCCACACTAGCTACGACCGATTTATCACACATGACAATAAACCACCCTCGTTTGGGAGATTGGCTGACGATCTCAATATGAGACACGGCTACTGTCAGTTAACTACAACCGATAATCCCGCTACGAGGGTTTATCAGTCAATTCTAAATCTCATTTCATAAAATCTGCTCGGTCTGTTTGAAACCAAAATGTGCAAACAAATACAAGTGATGTCCATCTTAAATTAACCAACCCCTTGCTACTCATCGCTAAGCACCGTGATGTCCACTAAATGATGAAGATGATATAATCTTTGACGCCCGACGTTTCGAACTATCCTCATCTCTCGCCGTGCAAAATTGCTTTGTTCAATTGGTTAGTTGATCAAGGTACACGGTTTATCGCTGTATTCATTCAAATTTATTGATAATTTATGTTCCCTGCAGCTTTTATACTTGTCGCGAAATTTTTTTTTTCTAGGGCACAGTCTACCTGTAACTCGTCTGATGGTCAAGCGTGACCACTGTGTTTTTTGTGTTACGTGAAAAGATTTACTTGGCGTTAATATTTGAAGCGAAGGACGTAATATACGTCAATCAACCAATTTCTCCTGCACTGAAGTTACGGACCATTATCCTGGTTTTATGAATAAGGAAACAAGGTGTCACAGATTGCCTTCTTTCGCACTGTCTATTAAGATAAGCATACTCCGTTTAAACCGTTTACTTGACCAGTTGTCCGAAAATTTAACTCTATGCATTTGTTCGAATAGACATCAGTTTTGGCTTTCATCATTAGACGCATACCAAATCGCCGGATGTAGAAGTGGCTCATGAGAAGTCAGATGTGCAACCAACAGTTTTTGACAATTTTCAGCAAGCTTTTACGATGACTTAGTTGCGAATTATAGGTGAAGGTCAAAACAAGTCGGATAGGTTATAAGAAATCACAGTCTACTGGAGAAGGGTGGAAGTGTTGGTGAATGCATGAGAATGTCACGTGTCTGTCAGCCTGTGCTTCTAAGTGGCCGAAACAAGTTGTGCCTATTTCAACGGAATCAGTCAGTATTCGTTTTTTCTTAAAAAGGTACTGTGTGAAAATCACACCTATAGCACATGCTTCTGAAAACGTTACTGGTCCTTATTTAGAAATGCGTTGTACCATCATTAGTCGTTATGCCCAATTTTATTCTCTTTTCCTGTTGCTTTTGAACATCTGACGCATCCCATTTTCCGCAAGCAGCAGTCTTTCAATGAACCTTTACAAGTTCTGAGCATTTAAAGTACGATAATTTGATGTCTCAACTAGTCTCGTATATGTGTTATCTGATTGAACCGGTGTAATGTTTCCACTTCATGTAAATCAAGAAATTCATCTAGACTTAGTGTAGAATTGCCAACCCATAAAATCTATCCGTTCGCCACACTGAACCTCTTCTATTGTAAGGTTACTAATCGTTATTTTGCTTTTTTCAAATCATCAAAGTGACCGCACCTACACGGACGCATCCTTCATTTCGTTAGTCATCGTCATGACAAGCTTTTTCTCCAAACACACTCGACAACCAAGACTATGGTGCTAGATTCCAGAATTGTTCGTCCACCTTGATTGGCTCCAGTGATGAGCCGAAGGAACGCTATGTTTCATTTTCAATACCCATTGCTGCTACTTGTGTACCGTGGCTAACAGCAGTAACGCACATAAGCGTCCTTCGTACTAATTAAGCTCTCAGAGTCTTCGTTGAGCAGGTACTGTGGACTTTGGTGCAGTACAACAGTGTGTCCACCTTTGACATTTTGTCAGAACGGACTGATTTCATAGAATTACTGTCGGTCCGTGTTGTCGAAACCTTTCGATGTCCAATCCTCTGAACATGTTAGACAGTGATGATAGTCACACCTCGGTAGAGCCTACTTCAGACAGCTGGTTTCAACAGTTCAATGTCAGTTCGAAAGGGTTTACCTACTTTTGGCAAACTTTCACACCGCGTGCATCCTGAACATTATAAGTGTTGCTACCGGGTTGCCACATCTCCTATCGGACCTCAACATTTCCACTCGAAAAACTATCTGTCGTGCCTATGTTATTACCTAAAGTAATTATTTTGAGGTAGTTCTGAACGACGTCCAATCATCAAAAGAAAGTGAACGACATCCACATGGAGACCACTGGTATCAAATTACTTGAAGTCATTCGCAAGCCAACCATTAATTGTTGTTTTGTGGATAATTTTCCCATTCACTATCGAGGGTTGCATGTTGCATGACTTTAAAGGCTAAGCTTACGTGACTAATCGCATTTCGGGAGACCACCAAAATTAGGACTACATTGGACGCGGTAGTTTTAAAAGCCTTCATCCTACCGTCCCAGTCTGTATTTAATTCGTTTCAACAAACAATGTGTTAAAAGTGGTTGCGACAGAATTATGCGTGCAATTCACCTATGATCCACTTCGGTGGAAAATCAGTAAATTACAATCTGTTACGGAATTGGTGAAATCAGTGCACTGGTTAGCACGCGCAACATCACGTGCTTTACAAGTGCGAGAAAGCGTCAAATCAACTCATAATCATGAAAAATACTGTGTAGCGAACAAGCTCGTTTTCAGTGATTCATCATCAGGCTAAATACATCACATTTATATCACAAATTTTACAGGGGAATCATTAAAGGGGTAAACGGGAACGGGTGGTTAATGAGGTCAGTCAGTTCAATGTCACGCTGCAATCAAGTACCCACTTGAATCGTGGGTCTTGACAGGCTAACAGGGTGTGGGGTTGGCCATGGCAGATCCAAAGCCTGAACAAAACGTTTCTGGGCGCACAGGGGTGGGTTGTACAGGCGAATTCCAATAGCTTCAGCTGTGGACAGAATCCTACGCCTCACTGCCCTCGACTGGGTGGCTTTAACTCGGTAGATTGGACGAAATGCATCCGTCACATTGACAGTGATTTGAATCCACCAGGTGCGATAGTATGGCGCTGTTGACAGATTTCGTTATTCCACTGTTGAGCCAAGCTGGGTAGTGTTCCCGGACCCGTTCAGATAAGCGTCTGGTCGTGCGGCCAACATAACTGGTTCCACAGGAACAAGTGAATGAGTATACACAAAACGAGGCTGCAGAAACAGGCACTTTATCTTTAGGCGTGGGCACAAAACTGGATTGGACGTGAAGTGGACACGTAATTTAGCAGCGTAAAATGTTATTACCGCCCTTGTGAGTCTACGTGTGATGGTTTCAGCTAGTGTGTCGCCCTTGAAGGGTAATCCGATGTGTACAATTTTCTTTTCCGCTTGATGCAGCTGGTTTCTTTCACTCTGCTGTTGCATAGCTCTGTCTATGAATCTTTCCGGGTAGCCATTTTGTATGAATATTGTACGTATGAAAGCCAATTCTTCAGTAATAGTATCATCTGTGCAGATTCTTACAGCCCTGCCCGTCAAACAGTTAATTAGATTTCTTTTCAGGGCGAGTGGTACAAAACTACGGAAATGAACGTACTGACCATTCCACGTACTCTTTCTGTATATCGCGCGTTGAATTGAACCATCAGCGCGGCGACGCAAATGTACATCCAAAAAGCCTAATTGGTTGTTCATTTCGGTCTCCACCGAAAATTGCAAATTTTGGTGTGCAGAGTTGAATATGGCTAAGAGGTCGGTCGGATTTACGTTGTTATCAAGTACGCAAAGAATGTCGTCAACGTATCTCTTATAAAAACTACATTGGCCTATCGCTGAACTCAGTTGCTCGTTTTCTAATTTCGACATGAAAACATCTGCAAACAGTGGTCCCAACGGCGATCCCATTGCGACGCCGTCCTTCTGTCGATAAAGTCCTTCGTTGAACTTAAATTGCACATTGTAAGTGCACAGGTAGAGTAGTTGTTTCAGTTCGGTCAGTGGTATCTGAATATCTATGCTACCACCCTCAATATAATCACATAGATAATCAATAGTCTCCTTTAACGGAACATTGGTAAATAAGGATGTGACGTCAAGAGAAAACATTGTTTGTCCAGTTAAATCGATATCTTTGATTGTATTCACCAGATCAAAGGAGTCCCGTAAGCTGTAGCTTGAGAGTTTCCGCCTGACGGGATCTAGCAATTGTGATAACCATTTGGCTAGTGAGTGGTATGGTGAGTTAGACATGTCCAAAATTGGTCTGAGTGGTACCCCAATTTTGTGGATTTTAGGTAATCCATACAGCCTGGGAATCATGGTTCCAGTAGGGCGAATTCTTTCAAACGTAGCTGAATCAATAATTCCCCTCTGCTTTAAACCTCGCAAAGATTTCGATATTGCCTTTTCGATCTGAGGGGTCTTATCTTTTTCGTTTTCTATTTTCTGGAACTGACTGACTTCAATAACCACCCGTTCCCCGTTTACCCCTTTAACGATTCCCCTGTAAAATTTGTGATATAAATGTGATGTATTTAGCCTGATGATGAATCATAATCATTAGTTGAAGTAATAGCATCGATAGGGACTGTACAAAAGACACCACAAGAAACTCCTATTGTAGCATGCAGGTGGATGAAAGGAGTGGTTACGTTGAATTACCACCGAATCCAGCAAAGCTTTTAACAAACCAGTCGCTATATCTAGCGACTGGAATCCATATTCTACCCAAGTAATCGATGAGTTGGCCAACATATTTTTGACAAGCCAGTTAACCAGTAGATCGAAAAGTGATAAAAGCCTGCTCAAATACGATCGCTGCTTGCTTGTTCGGATCAAACAATCCGATCAGCCCGGTCAATTTATTTACGCTGATCTATCGAGTCTATGAGACGTAATCGGGACAGGTCAAAAGTCGTCTACTGGCAGTCACAGAGACTATTGCAATTCGTTTACACTCCCGCCTATTGTGCACTCAAAAATGTGTAGTAAAAACCTAAAACCTCCTATGGTCATATACTCATAAATCGGATAGATCTATCACGAAGACGGGTTAATTTCTTCGCGAATTTTCACAACCCAATTGATTTGTGTTATTTCTAGATCTCAATAATCAGTCCAAGCTGATATTAATGTTTACTGCCCCCTACTACACTGACAATTATGAATCCCCCAGATGAACATATATAAACTTGTTGCAACTGGCCTGGTGACGAATCACTAAAAACAAGTTTATGTGCTTAACGTTTCTTCTTCGGACCAGACTCTTCTTATTCACGGTACTTAACCATCAGCTGACAGTAATGGTCTACAGTGCGCTTTCAGTAATTGATCTGAATGTATTTACAACCTTGAATAAATGCAACAGTCAGTATTACCATGCTAGAGCGCTTCATTTCACCATCCGTTGAAATAAAAACCATGAAATCGTTATTTTCAAACGAAGTAAAGCAACAATGCACGCGTCCAACACACTTCAAAACATAGCTACCTTTCCATGGCAGTAAATCTTGGAAATGTTCGGAAACGTCATATTACAAACAGTACGTCGACGACACATTAATATTCAGTCGATCTAAACAGGTGATAGATAACCTGGTGCAACGTCTAAATAGTTGTCACCCTAACTTGAAGGTTACTTGTGAATTTGAGGTCAACAACTGTTTGCCGTTTCTAGATATACTCATAAGTCGTCGAGAAGATGGCTCGATTAGAAGAACTGTCTATAAGGAAATCCACGTGGTCCGGTCAATACTTAAACTTCAGCAGCTTTACACCAGGTCCAACATAAACGAACACTAATAAGTACGCTGTTTACACGAGCAAGACGAATCTGTACGCACGACAGTCTTGCGGAAGAGCTAGACCTGATTACTTCTGTTCTACAGTCAAATGGTTACCCCAGAAGGTTCATAGATAGGCACAGTAAACAAAACGTACTATCTGAAGAGGTGGTCACTATAGAGAAAAAGAAGATCTACATAGAGCTGCCCTTTAAGGGTGATTATATCATGCACCAAACAATACAACGTTTGAGAAAATCAATTAAGCGAACTTTCAGTG
>LOND01004524.1:27678-38165 GCA_014220965.1 Paragonimus kellicotti
TCTTGTTCACATTGACATTCCTTTCAGTGGTTCTCATTACAAGACACTAATTAGTTTCTATCGATTGTATAGCTTGCCGTGTCTCAAGACAGGGAAAACTATAGCAATTGAATCGCTGAACGCATCTGATTCCTCATTAAGCCTCCCAATCAATCGTTGCATACGAACGCAATCTAAGCGCACTCTTTCATGAGCGTCACTCTATCTCTTCCAATCTTTCTGTTGGGTTGTCCTTTTTGTGACGCGCTCAATCGTTCGGCCCAAAACGGAAAACGAGAAAAGACGTGGTAGCATCGTTTATTGGAGAACTGAATCAGAATCAGATCAAACGAGCTCTAAACATGTAGGGCGAAACGGATACCATAGATGGCCGACAAAATGCAGAACAGATCGGACGAGACTTTTATTTACTGATGAGTAGTCGGGATTTGGTTAATTTCAAGTTGAACATCACCCACAATTGATCGCAGCTGTCGCATTCCCATAGACTTTCCAGTCGGCCCCTTTCGAAAAGAAGCACTAGACTCGAGTTTCGCTCTCATTAGAGCTCGTCAGTAGTGCATATCCTTGCCACTGCCGGGACTAGAACTCCGGCCATGCTTTGAGGCAACCGTGTTTACCACTGCGCCATTGACCTCACATTAGGCACGACCGAATTATCATATGTGAACGCTCAACCACTTTCGCTTGTGGCCGGAGTTCTAGTCCCGGCAGTGGCAAGGATATGCACTACTGACGAGCTCTAATGAGAGCGAAACTCGAGTCTAGTGCTTCTTTTCGAAAGGGGCCGACTGGAAAGTCTATGAGAATTCGATATATTGAAGTCGCGCAAAGCGATTAAGATGAAACAGTCATATATGACAGTCAGGGTGTTAGAGGATGTTATAGGCGACATCTGAAAACAAACTTGATAAAACAGTCGAGATAGCGTACAGTCGTTCGACCGCACGGCTGCAATCTGACTCGCTGAGTGGAACCATATCATCCACCCATGCTCATAGCCATCTGAAACTGGGTCGATCGATTAGTATGACGTGATGCATCCTGGCTGTTTCGTAAGGAGGTGCGCCTCCTAACACTTTCTAACACTGAACATCATTTTTTGAGCTCGTTAATGTTAATCGTCAATTAGTCACAGCAGTTTTCATTAGGGCTAGTGTCTCAGAAAGTGACAAATTTTTTCGAACGATTTTTTGACCGCGACAAGGTTCTGAGGAGGACCACATTTGCGACAATGGTTTACTAATCATTTGTATATTCTGTCTTTCTATTGACAGCCCACGGACATGGTTACGGTGAGTTTTGTAATGAAGTTAGATTATTTTGGTGAAACTCATTTATGTAACTTTGAGCTACGCTTGTATTTGAACAAACCACCGATACTGCGTACTCTCATTTGATATCAGTCTGAATAAGTGGCTTACGAAGCCATCCTGGGAGTCCAGAAATCCCGTTATCGGACTCAGCTACTCATCCAGCACAATATATTTGTCAAACTATGCATCAGTAATATAATTCCAAGGTTAAACGACTGCGTCGGTGAGGTCCATCGTTTATAACTCGTGGAATCCTGCCTAGACAGTCCATTCCCTTCGGCGGATTCTGCATAATACAGCAAGATGGATGGATAACTGAGTCCAAGTCTGTGACTTCCGACATTTCAACATGGTTTCTTACCTCATCCGGTAAAACACCTATGATATAAAGGAATGTGATTCTTGTCACTTGTGCGTATCTAGTCAAAACCAAGTTTTCCTCATTGATCTACTGTCAAGAGTATCACATGTTTGCTACCCTTTGTCGTCTACTCCTCAATGAGAATTTCCAAAATAACCTCGTTCCAACGATAGTGTTTTTTAACTGTTGTCACGTGGTCATTTTTTCGATCATCGAAAGCGTCTCGTCTATTTACTGATTTCACGGACTTCATTTACTCCACTGAATGTAGTCTCCAGAAATTATGATTAGCCGATCCTTTCTTATAGTGTTTCTGCATTTACTACAATTTGGCCAAATTCTTCTGTTGAACCACATCGAAATGACGCACCCAGCTTATACCAACCGATTATCTTTCATTGGTTCCATTACCTCCGACAACTTCATGATACAAACTGGTTTACAACGTTTGACTCCTCATTATCTGTCTCATGAGGACAACAGAAAGGCCTGTTGCTAGGTGATGTAGCCCATCCTCTATTAAATACTGATCGATGTAAGTAAATCCATTAGAACGCGGGGATGACATTATCAAGATTGATTAGGAATGCATTGTTGGTCAAATGAAAATTCTGTTTGATTCGTAGAAAAAATCAGTGACAAACAAGTACTCACGATAATTCTTCATCAACTCAATACCGTCACTTTAGATACAAAGAAATCAAATATGTGCGTGAAAAGTGAAATATAGTTAAGGAGACCGTTGTTGACACATGCACGAATGTCACAGAATACTAAGTCAACAGATGCTAACCACACAGCTGGTGCTAATGCTGAATCGCTTGGAGATCCATGTACAATTGCGCTCCACAGTTGATGTTTTGAATTCGGCTGTGGGTGGAGGCTAGTGATGTGACTCTTGGTCACCGAAACTGCAAGACATATACGGATTATTTTTTGAACAGACTTTGACTTCGTTTCGCAAGCTAACGTGATGGTGGAATGCACTTCATGACTGCTGGCAAATTATGTTCACCGTTCTACTGAGCAGAATTAGCATCTGTGAAGCCCTGATAGAAGCACGTATTTTTAAAAATCTGATTCAACTACTGACATTCTACTTAACCTATGAAGATTTGTGCTAGTCAGTATCTAGTGGAGGCCGCAGTGTGACTCCATCAGGTTCAGGGCATAATTTTGTGGTAAGCTTGACGTATATTTTGAGGGTACATCACTGAATCAATCCTTAAACAGGTATGCTAGTACACTGAACACCAGGGTAGAATACTTTGTTTGTTCACAATTAAAAACTAGAGATTGCAACAAAAAAAATGTGAGCATGTGAACACATATGTTCATTATTTGTATTAATACGTTTCTTGTTGTCAACGAAAACCAGCTTGCCAAGTAGGCTAAATGGATACACTTTCCACTATATGTGTTCGGGTTGTTCAATAATCATTTTGTTGTTGTGTGGTATGACGGATGACGACTATCCAGTAAACGTCTAAAAGAATAGGTTAGTTCCTGGACTTTGGGTAGACCGTCTAGACAAGGTGGGTATAATTGATCAGTTTTGTTTCTTCAAAATGCGTCATTGTCATTACTCATCACTGCTAAAATCGTTCAAAGCTGTCTACGATTTCATCCTCGTTAAAGCCTAGTTGTCATTTTCGGCTTCTGGTTTGCCAAATTTGCTTTGCCCTAACAGAAGCTCCGATATTTTCCAAACTAGCATTTTTTGTATCGTAGTAACTATTTTTGCGCTGTTATTCAGATGTACCGGAGAACACCATCACCTTGACACAGAGGTCCCAGGATTTGTGGGTGTTCGGTAATATCGGAACACTCATGTTCAGACTGCTGGGGTTGGTAGGGGAAATAAACTGGGTCTCATTTGAAATGCTCTTGAGTAACATTTGAAGTGCGAACTGACTGACTAGACTGATTATGAAGAGCTTCAAGTTAAACGGCAGATATCCCATCCTTCTAGAGTTCAAGCATCTTGACAATCGTTTGATGTCAGAATTTGCATTAAAGCAGTTGAAAAACTTTTAGAACACCCTTTCAAATACTCTCACTTGTTTTGTAAGCTGTAGTGTACCAATGCAAAGTCCTCGTGGGGATAAATCTGACCATGAATGGCGGAAGAAAAATTAGAATGAAGAAATCGAGCGTTAATCATATTTGGCTGTGGTTTTCGTGTTGTCGAAGTTCCTTGTCAGCCACTTCTGAAAACATACAGTAGATTCAACCTTCTTTAGTATTCGAGTTAATCATGTGCTGGTCACTGGGATGAGATTAGTCAATAGTGTCAACTGTGAACACTCAATGGCGTTGCATTCGACACAATCGCTCCATGTGGACTAGAGTTCAAATATAGCTCAGAGCAAAAGTGTGCATGACTGATGATGTGTAACAAGAGTGATACTTGAATTCAGTGCCTATTTTCGGAAGGCGCCCACTGAAAACTCTAACTGAATAGGAAAGTTATCACCAGATGCGTGCTGTTCAATACATGTTTCTACAAACGTGTCGAATAAGTGATCGCCCCTATTTTCTGATGTACGTAGTCCATATGTTTTACATTTGCGACTGTTGATAGTAAACTAAATGGTTAACATGTCGCAACAGGTCTCCTTTCTGTCCTGATGGAATTTATGATAGTTAAACTCTTCGACCAGTGGTCAGATCGGTCTTGTCATTGGTTTCTTTAGACTGCATCGCATCGCATGCATGCAATGTGTGCATCCACGGTTTGCGATGCGCGTGTCCTGGTTGGCCTATTACAGTTACTGAAGCCAACGATGTGTACACGTTACCATGCAATGCTCTGCCTGTGACTTTGTTTATGCACAAAAGGATCGTATGAACTGAATAGGGTTCTGCCAACGGCGTCCACCATAGAAAATCACAGGCGCTCACCATTGCTCCCGTATGTTTACATAGCCATCAGTCTACTTCATATTTTAAGGCGGATCATCTGGTATGTCGTACGGAATGGCATTTTACGTTTGGTTAGTTTTCAGGAAGTGTTATAATACGGACGGCAATATAACTAGTTAGAACATCAGGCAACGCCAAATGGACATTTCATCTTTGAGAATTTATTTCAAACTGGCCGTGTAACTAGTAGCAGGATCGATCGAGGATTGATTCAGTGCTGCTTGTATGTGTTTGTGTCCTATGACTGATTTAGTAATTTAAGAGTGTTATTTTCAGTGTACTGTTTTACCGTGGCCAGTTAAGTGATTTTCATTGGCACAACAACCTGCAAACATTGCGTACGATATACCATTGGCATCACGAGTTTTGTGTTCTAACTCTAAATCCCTTACTTTCATCGCAACAGAACACGGAGACGATCATCATTACATGGGTAAGTGGCATGAACTTTATTTCACAGGAATGGAATATCATGTGGTGGTACAAGTCGGCCTAATGAGAACGAGATCCCGAATAATCAATTCATATCAGTAGCAAAATAGTACCGGAAGTAACAATTCGTAGGTTTTGCATATCGAAGCGGAGGCTAGAGTGGGGTTTGTGTCTCTGTGTGGAACGGGGAACACCCAATCCACCCTGATCCGACGAGCACCTTTTATGTAAGCTTAACCGCTCTCGTTCAGACTTGTAATTTTGCAGACTGCGCTGTTTAAGTAACTACTCAGTCTTAATGACGTTCACGTGATTTTTGGTGAATCCCGGTCAACAGTTTTTACTCGTCCCTACATATGACCTCCATGTGTTTATCTGACTAGTCCCGATTAGGCCGAATTCGGCACGTTAACCGACAAACACCAGAACAATTGATAATCAACTGTGATAATGAAAGCAGACAGAAGAGTCACGATTCAACTTCAGGAAGTTGGATGGATGACACGAATATTTCCACAATGCAGAGTGACGTTGCTTCATCATATGTAAGTCCTACTAGCTGGTAAGCTAGAAGGAGTAAACTGGTCTTCTGTCTGATCATGCCGACAAGTGTTAGCGTTGAAAGAACATTCAGTCCCAATAGGGAATTACTGAAGTTTTGGAAGATATGTGAAAGAAAGAAGGTCATGTGCGTTAACGAGGGGGAAGTGGCGCTTGAATGAATTGTCCATATGCATTAATGATCACGTCCAATGACACGCCCCTAACAACACCAACGTGCTTAATCCATTTTGAGGACGTGGTTACTCGGTCTACACAAGTCTGTAAAAACGCAGCAAGTCTGATCGAGTTAAATGTGGCTTAATGTGAACCTGTTTGTCAGACTGGTGCGTACTGAGCACTTGTCCACATTTTATCCGAGAGCATACTTGTGGGGTCAAACTCTTGCCAGATTCACACAGCAGGCAGAAAACGCGGTTAAAGACCGTAAATGATCGATCACTGATATTACTGTCAACGTTCAGCCGGGATGATATGGTCATCTTACAGGTTGTTATGCGCTGAGACACCTACGCTGTCCGTACTCAACATTTATGCATTTGACTGCGCTGATAGTGTTGGTGATAACAAAACTTAGTCGTTGTTGTTGGTATATGTCGTGCAGAAAAGAACGGGGATTTGATTTAAAACACAGTATTGCATTTTGGCTGAAAAACTGAGCGTTCTTGGATAATACATTTCGAGGCGTATAGCAAATTCAAACGTCGCCGTGTGCATAGTCGGCCTCAACTAACGATAACATCCAGGAAGGACGAGTGTTTTCTGACGGCAATGGAGTGCATTCCTAATATGGGTAAATGTTTGGTACCAGTGTTGTACAGTGGTATAGTGGTGTTTGTTCCAGGAGTCTCGTACTTATGTCCCTTCTGCCAGAGAGATATATGGGAACCAAACGGATTGGACGATAAGGCGCTGTACTTAGCACGAGGTTACTTGAAATCAAGTTGTCTAAACTGACGAACCGAGGTTCACTATGTGTCATCACAAAGAGATTTTGTGTAAGGGGTAAGCGGTTAGGCATCTACGATACAGTTCACACGCCTATAACAGAGTATGGCTGTTGTTGTGTAGGGTTAATCATTTTGTGCATGCATGGTGTTGACAATTTTGTTGAGTGACCATTACTTCCTCAGTCCGCGTTTTTTGTGCGGTGTATGAATTCATTGAAGATGCAGTTGGCTATATGTACAGAAGTCAACTCTGAATACAACCAAATCTTAAATCTTGTAGAACAGCAGCTTTAGTCCACATTGTCATCACGTCTGTATTATCTAAAACACGCTGGAATGTGAACAACATATCTGGTTATCCAAAAAAGAGCATAAAAGTCCTCGACTTGTGTCCTCCATGCTTCAGACAGACAGACAGACTTGGTGAACGACTGATCCGTATCCGGTTTCACACTGTCACAATAGGCTGTGGTGAAGTTGTCATGACTAGTGGTTAGATCACATTACGGTATTTACACTTCGGACATCTTCACCACGCAGGTGTAGATGTACCTATTACGATTATTTAAATAATAAAGTTGAATTCCACAGCATCAGAAGGAACAGTCAGACATCGTCAATGAAATGCCTACATACGATTGTGTACAAGAATGCCCATAGATTCAATTGGCGTTTGTCTTCAAATTACGTTTGCTAGCAGCTAGGCTGCTAGTTGAACAAACAGGAATTCACACCTGTTCGTCTACGTGTGGGTATTTTTATATACAGTCGTAAGCTGACGTTCGATACTTCAGGCATAAGCATTGGCTTGGGGGTACCTGTTGTATCGTGTAAGTGAAAAACGGCAGGTACTATCGTAGCTCGTGCATTGTAACGAGCAATTTAAGCGTGATCAAACAGAGGCTCAAAGTGAAAGCAAGAACATGAATCAACACGATCGACCTAAGTCAGCGGGCACATGGGTGGCCAATAGGGTAAGACGGACACACGCACAGGTGCCGCAGAAAGTGTCCGAGTGCCCATACACATACAAACAAATCGGCCCAACAAGTCAACGCTCACCTTGGGTCCGAGAACGCAACAGTGCCGTGAAGAAAATCATACGTATTTAAGCAAACTTAGCATGTTAATAATCTGTGTAACACTTTTGTTTTGCTGCCTTTTCTTTCTTATAGGCAAAAGATGTGAGTTTACATGTGTTGTTTAGATAATGTTTATAATTTCCATGAAGCCACTATTTTGCTTAATGTTTTAACTTAAAGTGTAGTTTAATCTTCCACTAACAGTCGTTAACGTAAATTTTGGGAAACTTGATATAAAGCGTACATATCCACAAATGAACGAACCAGTCAAAAAAAGGTTCGGTTTTTCATTACGATTGCTTATTAAAAATGCGGATTATGTCAATGTTTTGCCTGCATATAATGCTGGCTGTTGTTATCCTTCTAACGTTTTTTCACTATTCGCTGGCAGTTTTGAGTTCCGCCATGATAATTCGTAACTACTTTCGCTTGACTGTTGCTATCTATAACCAAAACCTAAGTGACAGCTTAAAAGTATTTCAATTAAAACACCAATTCGTCGTGTGTAATGTACGTCAAACACGTAATGGTCAACAGGGTCACCCAATAAAAGCATGGCCGAAATTTAGTTCCCAGTTATGGTAAGATGAGTTCTAACGTGAGCGGAAGTGGAATTCTTCTTTTCGAAAAGGATTGGTCCGGAGGAATGTCCATAGAACTGCCTTAATCTGCAATCACCATTAGAGAATAAGGAACCGGCAGATATAACGAGTACTGAAAATTCGGAACACGTAACCCCGAACGTCATTGACCACGGAGCTTTCAGAATGACGAATGGTTGTGGTGCTTGACTGCTGAGAGGTGAAATTATTCGTATCATTTTACGGTTGAATAGATGTTACTAGATGTTGCCAGAACTTTTGCAGAAGAACCTAACGGTGCAACCGGTAGGACACGTCCAGCTTTATTGACTCATCCGTTCATTGAGTGTGAAAAACGGTAAAGTGGTTTTGAGTGTGTGTCGTCTGAGTGCAAACATGTCAGTTGTAGAAAACATTGGTTTGAATCTTGTTACCAAAGAAGACACGCAACCAGTTATCATCAGGTGGAACGCAAAATTGTGAGGTTTCAGACTGATAAGAAGAGGCACCTCTATAAGGATGGTGTTGCTATGAGGTCACCTTTGGACCAATTGTTAGCAGACATTTTTATAGCAGTGCTGGAAAAGAAGTTGAACGTGGTATTTTCTAGAAGAAGAATGCATGCTAGCCGAGAGTGTGGATGTAGACAGTCTGGTTGCTTTGGAAAACACTACACATACCAATCTCACTGCCACACTTGATGGCAAGAAAGATGAACAAGTATCCCTCTTGGATGTGATTATGATTTGTCGTGTAGGTGGCTCATTTCAAATAGGTATTCTTAGGTAGAGGACTTTGAATTACCGGCATCAGAATTTTCTCAGATAAGCTGTTCTTAAGTGAAGAAGGAATCTCATTTGTAACTCGGCTTACATAGATAAGAACGCACGTACTAATGGTACGCTCGAGGCTTGACTGACTTTATTATGCCAGAGGTTTGTAAAGAATGCCTACCTAGAAAAATGTACAGATAAGCATAGTGACGGTACGGAAAGTGTCAAGAGGGAATTGACTTCTATGGCGTTAGACTTCAACCTCGAAGCAATGGCTGGATTTGTTACTTTTAAATAAGCTGCGAAATGGATTACCTATATTGCTGTATAACTATGAATCTTATTCAGCTCTAATTCATCCATCTAATTGCGAATCAACCATTCAACCCTTCTTTACTTACTGTTGTGGAACAGGGTGTGTGGGTTGTGCAACCATGAATCTTTCCTAGACTTTCCAAGCCATTTCCACCTGTCTTGCCGTCAACCCGAAAGAGTCAGATTCCACATTGAGAATACCTAGAATTGTCAGGTCGGACGAAATGTGGTTAGATCCTACGGTTACCGCGGCCACTGTTGACAAACTAAATCTGGTGGTCATTGAAAGCTGCTAATTATCTCCCTATTCAAAATCGTTTGTCTTAGTTACGCTACTTAGAAGCTCTCAGTTTTGATCTGCTAATTAACTTTGTGATGTGAAGGGTCATATAGAATAGGGGAAACCCAGGTGTATATAGTCTGGATTTCGGTTGAACTAGGATCACTGCCAGGAACGACGTGTCCGTACGCGTTCACTGCTATCCCAGCTGAGCTACCAATCCACAGAGATAACTTAGAAAGTGAACATTCAAACATTGATACTAGAAAGTCCACCAACTGATCCAGATAATGAACTGTTGAGGCAGGATTCCTCAAGCTTTCAATGTTGTACTACACCAGCGTCAGCATTGAACCATGAAATTGTACTACAGGCAGCTAATTGGCCTCGACGACAGATTACCGAAAACAGACTGTTCGCCACGCCTCCTTCCATAAGCAGAAAGCTTTAGTTGACATTTCAGTCCTAAAATTCTTGTGACAAAACAGAACCATTAATCCGTTTGTCCTACGGGCTTGCTTTCATTTCAAACATATTCACCACAATTTTACTACTTTTTTCCAATTTCAGTTTTCCAAAGTATGTTTTGAAGCACTATGAACGTAACTTTAGTTCTAGAAACCATTTTTCTCTAATCAGTTTGTGTGTTTGAGGAAGTTTTTAAACATCGTTACTTTGGCAACTGGCATCTAAACTATTGCGCATTCAATATCTTTTTTTGTACCAATGATTGACTGGAAAGTAAAAGTTGTAAAAGTTCGTGACAATAAAATGATCACATAGATTTGGCATCATTCATAATGCTTTTGCATTTAAGTACGTTACTTAGCCAGCGACTTTAGAAAAGAAACAGTAAAACCTTAATTTCTTTTTCTCGTTAGGGGATGCCAATGGTGGGCATTCTCGCCGTT
>LOND01004526.1:32839-45102 GCA_014220965.1 Paragonimus kellicotti
TATGCAACTCGAACCCTTATATCAGCCGGCATCAAACACGGCCAAATAGAGGAAGAAAACAGTCATCGTAATGGTTGTCAGGAGGCTTCATAAAATGTTCCTCGGTCGTCAGTTCACGCTGCTGACGAGGAAGAACAATTACTAGTCGTACTGGGATCAAAAATAGGCATTTTTGGGTACGCTGCGAACCGACCAAAGTGCTAGTTAACGATGGCACCAAAGTATGACTTTGACATCAAGTACTCGTCCAAGCTGTACATAAGGTAAACCGGATCATTACCACGCCTCATTGAATCGCAGTCCTGCGAACAGGATGACGACATCAGCACAAACATTTCCGTGAATTGGAAGTCGAATATATAATTTGGGAAGTAATCCGCACCGTTCCAGTGATTTCAACAGTAATTTAAGAAATCAACGAGCAAGACCACATGTAATGACCTAAACAAGACCTTCAAGTAGAGCATTAGGAGTTCGTACAACGTTACAATCCCCTGTCTACCTGCACAGATTGTGAATTGATCGGCGAAAACTTGGTCATACCGATGAAACTTCCGGCTTATATATATATATATATATATATATATATATAATAAATGCACAAAAACGGAAATCAAAAACTTGCACCACCTGCGCCAAAAGTGGTCTTTCGGTGAGCTGGTAATTATCCAGAACTCAACACGTGTTTAGCAGTAATATGTTTCGACCAATCACGGAAATTAAACTCATGTGAGGAAAACTACCACGAGGGCATGTAAAATAGCGAACAGATTTAAGTGGATGAAATTCATAGCCAGTAGCCGACGACCAGTTTAATTTCAACAGCGAGACGACAAACGAAGCAAAGAAACCCTTTTGAGTCCAGCACACTTTATGACACTGAGCAGACCGAGAACGAACCCGGATATAATAGGGTCATAACCGGAAAAAAGATCTGGCGTAAAGGGCAAAAGTGACCACGTTGTCAAGATAGATTCTATATTTGGCGATGCGTTCGGACACAATTTGTGTTGACGTTGCAGCTACCCTGGTAGTCATCATTTCCGTGTTTTTCATTTTTACAGTCTTTTTTATGGGCCCTGGAGCAATGGGTTCCATTCAGTGGAATCGCGTTTCAATGTTTAAAATTAGTTGTATTCACGTGCGATCGATGAAACATCACACCATTTACGTCTTCTAATGGATTTATTCGAGTAGAGCACGAGGATACATTTTCAGTCACCACAAGAGTGAATACTAACGCATGAAGGGATCATCGAACCCACATCACATACGCACGAACTATCTAAAATACAAACCTGGTGTTCACTTGTGACAGTCTTATGCATGCTTGCTTACCATTAACACAAATTTGCCAGATGGCTTGTGGACACAGTGCAACCGGCAAACAATTGCGTGGTGAGCCCACAGAAAAAGACATCTGAACTAACTAAGCAACATCCTCACATGAAGTTATGATAATTATTTGTGTACCTTTCGGCATGGTGCTCGCTCACAAACATTCCACAGACGAAACTGCAGCGTGAACTAGTAACTACAATCATAATCGTAACTATAGACAGATTCTCAACTATAGTAGTTCGAACAATATGTAAATACTGGCCAACTGAAAACACTCCTACAACCCTGCGAGCACAATATGGAGTCTCAGGTCGAGAACCACATCAAATTGACGGAGGTGTTACTCGTGATCTACTGAGATCAACTCCTGGCACACCTGTGCACGTTGAGCGTAGAGCAGACGGCGAAGGATTACAAGTGAAAAGTAGTTTCAAGGAGATGAGACGACGATGACGTTTTGGCCACAGATAAGAGTAGAATCGACTCAAACTGACCTTCTTCCTGATACGGAAGACAGCAGTGCCGCAACTATAAAAATAGTTCTGCTGTATGCCCATAGGATCGTGCCTCACTACCTAAGCACTCCTACGCGGTCAGTAGTGCGACATACAATCCTATGAGTAACTGCTTTTCGTCTGGCTGCTCCCCTTTGGCCTGTCTGACAGGGTTGAACCTGGAAGGACCGGAGTCCTAGTCAGCATAGCCCGCCGGATCAAAACAGCACACAAGCCCGACCACCTCGTCAAGGTAGCAGTATAGGTCGGGTGCATGCAGATGTAACAGACAATGCGCGTTTGTCATCTGGCCACTAGATTAGTTTAAACGAAACCTCAAAGTTTGTCTAGGAGAGGCAGTATGTGGCAATCACGAGGTAACGTTTAAAACTGCCTATTGTCATGTACGCATCAACCGGGGCACAACAAGAGTCGTTAGTTAAGGAGTGTTCGAGGTTAAAGAAAAGGAACAGTAGTAGGTCTGTTGTGGCTTGATGAGTATAGTAAAATGCACGTGTTTAAGAGAGGGAAAGTTAGGCCTTGGCGTTCAACATATACATCACAACGAATAACCGCATTCAGATAAACATTCGGAACGACGTTCACCCTACCAGAGATTTGCACAAAAGAAGATTGGAAACTGTCGGAAGACAGAAGGGAAAGATCTGCGTGTAGTGGTTGAGTATGACGCGCAAGACAGTGGGTCACGTAAGGGTGATACCACTGGCTGTGTAATGATCATGGTTTGATTATAGTTAGGAAGTTACGCGACACAGATTTCATCCTAGGTCACTGATCAAGTCTCATCTACGAGACAGATGTGCCATGTACAGAGTACGCGATCAATTGGAGGACGATGACCAGTACAATGATGCACGCTCCAATCGAATGGAGTCCAGCCGTCCAGTGTGTCCAATGCACCCTTCGTAGGGTTGTGGCAGGAGCAACCCAGTGATTTGCAGGTTTACTAGGAAAGACTGAGTTGACGTAGTAGACCTGATCGGCCACAGAGTCAAAAACCAGTACAGTTGCTGCGACGCCCACCTTTTGTTGCCGGGGTCAGTGAACTTGAGTTCATACGCCCGTTGAATGAGGTCCAGAAGTTGAAGATGCACGACGTAACATTCGTGCTAATTCACAACCAGTTAATCGTAAGCCAGCGTCGAGGTTTGTCCATGGTTGGGGAAATCCAAGATGTCCGCGAGCAACCCGGGTGGAATGTTGGCCCGGGGCCTACATACACCTGTTGGAACATCTGAAACCTTTAGTTGGCAGAGTGAGGTGCGCCAGGTTGCAGAATCATCGAAGACCCTATGGAGCGCTCTATAGGACAGCATAAATTCATCAACCTTAGGTAGCACTATCATTTTCTGTCATCAACTGCTCGTTGGTCCGGCTCATCTGCTTACTTCGCAGTTAGCTTTCCGATGGAAGGCGATACATCAAGTAGCAGCCTGGGACGCGTCAAGTAGGATTTAGTTAACCACCCCGGTTAACCTAGAGGTTGTCCGGCGTTAGCAGGAAAATTCCACCAGACGAGAAGGGAAACCAAAACTGGTGAGATTGGGTTACTTTAAATTGAATATTATCCACATTTGACAGTAACCTTCGCATTCAGATAAGCATTTAGACAAACCCACTTCGAAAGAAAGCACTAAACTCGATTGTTACAGCCAGAAGAGCTGAGCAGTGGCGTATATCCTCAAACGCACCGGGATTTGCATTCCGCTCTCGTTGTTTTGAAACTGGCATGTGGGTCAGACGTACGAAAGCCGTCTTCAAAAGAAGGACGCCAAGACAGGCAAATTCTAAAAACAGATTTAAAATCGTAAGTCAACATTTGGGTACGATGTCTTCAAAACGTGGCTGCTTGACCAAATATAACGACTGACCAAGTAGACTTCATGAAACCTTTCTCGGAAATAGCTGACCATCCGCTTTTCTCCAGGCACTTGTATTTATCTACAAAATCCCTGTACAACAGTTTCAAACATACCGTTCCTAACAGTTAGGATGTGTAACGCTGAACAGTTTGTTCTGAACATGTTAGTCCGAACAGCCGGTAAGTACTGAAGTTGGTTACTCTGACCTATGAGCCTTGACAACCGCACGACGGTGACGCAATCGTTAAAAGTAGCAACCGAGATTCACTCGATAGTACACATCATCCTAGAGAGTATTTAACACTGTACGAGACTAAGAAGAGCCTTGAGGAAACCGCAGCAATAAACTTAAATGCGTACTACTTCGATCACAACTCAAAAACTTAAGTAGTCATACTGTATCGTACATTTACACACCAGGGGATTCAAGAGAGAAAAATGAAGTCCTATTCACACAATCACTGAAGAGGCACTTTTGCGCTCCCGAAAACTGTTTCTGATTGGTAAGGAGTACTGCTTTGTAACGACAGTATTCACAAGGCGGAGGACTACGAAGTTTCTCCATGTTACACAAGGGCATCAGTTTTTGCTGCTGCAACTGTCTTTGAAAATAATGAAGACAACCGAGTATGTGAAGAGTCGTAATGAAAACAGGGCCTCTGTATCTTGATGAATTAAGCGCTTTCAAGAGGCATGAAATGCTGACAGCGTATTACACCAAAATGTACTATTCAAGAAATCGTGTAAAAACGCGACGTCCTCAACCGCTTAGCAGTACTTTTCAAATGTAACCGCGTAACCCAATGATAGTTACCAGGCTACCAGATCATATACTTCGTCAGTAAATCAATACATTCCAGCGAGGAATCAATTACTCACAGTATCGGTTTCTATATACTGCTTCAAGTTCAAGTGGTCGAAGATGACAAATGAGTACTTCCTATTATAAACTGTGAAAAAAGAGACGGTGGCCGAACGGATTTGGGAATCAGTTTTCAATATACAAACTTTTAATTCCACGTCAGGCTTACAGGTTCTAACGAGAATAAAGAGCGGCGAAATCACTCACACATTTGACCGATCATTAGCTTATGCATTAGGATGAAGAGTAACAACGTTTTCTTAACAAACAAGGAGGCTTTCAATTGAACTTGCCAGAGTGAAGTCCATTTGACACTGACGGTTTGATGGGTTGAAGTTCCCCGTACATCCAGTGCCTGCAAGAAAATACATCACAGTTTACGGTTCGTGAAGATTTGGAACTAACAACTACATGAAACGTGAATAACAGCCAATTCTAACGTTGGGTCGTAGTAACAGGCTACTGATAACCGGAGCCAATCACGCAACATACATGCGATTTATAGAAGCCACACTGAANTCCGTAAGGGCTCTTCCTTTTATGAATTGTCGTTGCTTGTTTGCTTAGTGCTGTTTCACTATTTACTTATTTCTTACTTGGCTAATTCGTGGAAAATGGTGAGAATCAACGGTCGCAAAAACCACAGAATCTACGTTGATAATGACAATAATGATAAGCGTGGTTTCGATTACGTCACAGAAACGCAGTTATTCCGGGCTTCAGTTGCCGATATCATGATCAACCATCAACAGTCGTGTCATGATATATCGGCCGTGACTTCACGCCAATTAACACCACCTAGTTCTCGTGTTATGTCTTTCTCGTTACAGCACGTTCTTACGAAACTGTCACCTTGCTGATAAGTTCATAGTCACTGCGACCGAATAAGGCATCGCTGCACAAGTTATTCGCCATAAGCGAGTAGGTGGTCTAAAATATAGTCCAGCATAAATGTCAAATGAGACGTAGAAATCATCAAGGTTTTGCGGCAATGTTCTAACAATTAGAGTTCTCAGTGTAGTTGGCATGTAATAGTAATATTGAAGACTGTAAACATGCCAGGTTGTCGTGTGTGGTATGCACTGTTGAAGCGGTCAACCAATCAGGCGGGTTTTAATGTCCTAGCTGGAAGGACACTTTCATATAACACGTTATTGTAAGTTTTGCGAAACAGATATACATTCAAAAATCAGACAGTTCGCACAACAGTGTGAATAGTTTCGTTGTGTAGTTTTATGACCCGCTGTCTAGCGCACGACTATACGAAACACGAACACGTAGCACCGAGCGTAACGATAACCGAGAAACCCCAGAAGAACACAGAAGACCTTGACCTTCAGTCGAGAATGTATTTGCTCTCTAACCAAAGGTAACATTGCAGACCAGCGTCTGCATATATATAGTCTCTGAACAGCCTTGAAGAATCCCACGTTAATTGATGCATTAAAAGTGGGATGGGCCAATCAGAGACGCCGGAGAAACGTGCGCCAAAATTGAGTTTTGGCACGTTGTGGCGCGAAAAGATGAAATTCAAAATCACAATTTATTTTTCGAAGATAGCTCGAAAAATAAACCATTTTTGGGGAAAATAGACTTTCCCCAACATGTAGTGATTCCGGTATGACCACTAGCAGCTTGTAAACAAAATTTTAATACTCTACAGATGAAAAGAATAAGGGAATGCGTATTAGAAACCTCTCAGACCTTCAAAGAAAGGTGGAACATTGACCACAAAACCCAGACGTGTCCCAGAGAAGAACAGGACTGTTAAAAGCGACAGGTATTTATTGAGCGACCTATGCCTGAATCCCCCTAGAACGGAAGTTGCGAACAGTCAGTAACACCACAATGACCAATCGATGGACTAATCCAGTGTAAATGTTGTCGATGATCAATTAGATTGATCTTAAGCGCTGTATCGCTGAACACAGTAACAAGTCATCAGGCATAGATGTATTGGATACGTATTACCAATCAGGTATAGTCAGTCGATGTGGATAACCAAGAACGCGCACCGCTGCTACGAGCATATGCGTGACGTATGCCATCCGGAAATACGTGGGCTGAAGGTTGGTTAAATAATGTCTGCGCACAATAATACGCTGACTTGCGAACAACTTGCACGCGACAATCTGATCTAAGGTTTGAACAGGACGGTCAGTCGAAAGCATGTTTAACAACAGGATGGACTACATCTAACAGGGATGCAGCGTGGATTAACAACCTAACAAGTAGAGCGTAGGCCGCTTATGGGCATGTGCTTCTTGTCACCAGTTCGAATACAACAGAAGTCCAAAATTTTCGCCACATGGTTCGACTTACAATTGAAAAATATGTCATACTACTTACTACTAAGGTAGCACAAGGTACCTGAACTGACAAAAGCAATACGCTAACTACTGAGCATTGTACTTACAATTAAGCGTTCTTATGTCATTCTCTCATCACCCGAATTCTCATTATCGCCTGAATACATTCACCTGGCACCCTCAGTTGGACAATACTGTCAACCACGGGGAACCCTGGACGGTTTAGTACCGTCTGCATGCTTAATGTTGGTTGTTCTCTTTACGTTTCAGTTGTCTTCCACAACACGCAATGGATTAGATACTAGACAGACGAGTGCATTGAAAACCGTAAAAATAAAACTAACAATGGTCTTCTGATGAAGTATTGAGAGTCTCGCTCAGGGCAAACATCTTAATTTCGTTACAAGACTCAACACATGCAACAAGAGTACAGAAAGCACAATTATCACTGCAGTATATGCAGTCAATAAAGCGCGACAAACAGGTGATAAGCAGAAAGCCAAAACGCACAGTAAGATCATATTCTCCGCAACCGTCACGTAACGGCCAATGAATTCCAATCAACGATAGCACAACCCGACAAATTGAGCACCTGAAAACGGGAACGAACGCACACAAGATCTGGATAGAATCAATCGAATGGAAAGACATAAGAAACCATCTTAAAACAGCCAGCTGCCTCCAATAACTTTGACAAGACGAGCAAAAGACGTAAGTCGTGCAACGTTTTCGGAGCGAAACTTTCGAATAATCAGAACACTCATGTGTATCTAACAAGTTCAAAATGGAAAAATAAATGTAACGGAAGAAAGATAAGGTCACGATGCCCCACAAAGATGGACGTTCATCAACAATCTTTTATTGTTACCTTATGTCGAGCTACCAGGGCAGATGTAAAGCCAACGCGATGTCTTTGTGAACACAAAAGGGTAAGCGGACGAGTTTGACTGATAACGCTTCGGCGGATTGCAGAATACAATCAATTCTGTTCAGTATACTTAACGCGTTGGCGACGTCCACCACGTACTTTTATGACTAGTAGTACGGAATTTTGGTTTTCATATAGATTGAACATCACCCACAATTGATCGCAGCTGTCGCATTCCCATAGACTTTCCAGTCGGCCCCTTTCGAAAAGAAGCACTAGACTCGAGTTTCGCTCTCATTAGAGCTCGTCAGTAGTGCATATCCTTGCCACTGCCGGGACTAGAACTCCGACCACGCTTTCATGAGGCAACCGTGTTGACCACTGCGCCATTGACCTCACATTAGGCACGACTGAATCATCATATGTGAACGCTTAACCACATTGTGAGTAATGATCTGATTGTCCGATCACCTCAAGAGGAGACACAGTAACTGTCCTGTTGACTCCAATGACTGAACACTTCAATGATTCAAAGAAACAACAGCTCGGCTCAAGTGTCCTTAAACCAAAGGTCAAAACTGACCGATCAGTACACTCTGACGTCCGACAGCGGGCAGAAAGGGTCTGATGCGTTGTTCATTTTCGAGCGTAAGATGAGACAGCAGTAGTTGTGATGGAAAAAAAGCTGATTTTGTTCAAAAGGAGTTCGGCTGTTTCACCCTTTTGTTACGTTACAATGAACGCAAATGTAAGCGGGGATGGCTAACTCAACCGTAGTAAAATCTGTTATCAACTTGACCGTTGGTACTGAACACTTTAGTGAGGAGATAGCTCGTTATAACGACCTTACCGTTTTAATAGCACTCGACATATTGTTGCTCTACTGTACACACCAGTTGCATCAAAAGGCACAGTGTAAACAACTGACGTTCAGCCACCAGTAATGCCCAGTGTGCATCAATATGAATACACGTGAAATGTCGGAGTCAGAAAAGATCCAGAGAACGATCATCTGAACTCAGGAATTCAGTATATAACAACAAGCAAGCTCACTGCGACGCACGGAATGGCTGACCACGTCAAAATTACGTTCCGTTAAAATACCTCAACTTCATCAGTACTCACACCATCACCGAAAACCGTTTAGCAATGCCTACTTACACTAACCTACACGCCCAAAAAATCAAACAAATGTTCCATATGAACAATGTGAAGGGTGAACAGGTCAGAGAAACGACCGACATCAGTGACCTCGAGAAAAAAGGTTCAGTAGTTGACAAGAGTGGCGGTGGATTTGTAAATTAGCCAGGATCCAAGTAGATCAAACGCAAGATGGACAAGTGAATGAATCTAAAACACTCATTGTTTTGTGTGGAACCGGATGAGACGTTTGCTCAGCATTTTCGCAACAAAATTTTTCTTCTTGTTCTGTTTTATAGTGTCGAGCAGTCGTGCGGTTTGTTCCACGAGTAAGAGTATTGGTCGAGGGAGAACACTAAATCATAGGCTGGGATACGGAGACATCAATTACAAACGGGAATAATCTATTGAACCTTAAGCCAGGCAATTGGGATGTAATACATGAGATCTACAATACTTATAAACAAAATGCACGTAATATGTAATGTAGAATACATATAATTGCTTATATATAGCGGAGAATTACATGAGAATCACGTGAAGACACAGTGCTATAAAAGGGAACACCACAGAACGTGAATAAACAATCTTCGCCTTTATTAACAACGGTCTATCCATTGTTACACACACATCTGATATATCTGATACATGTAACCCATGTAAACGTGCTAAGTGCTTAAAATATTGATCAGAGGCAGTGCCTTGCATAACTATGATACAGAGTGAGCAAAAAGTGTCCCCACATACTTTGTTAGAAAATTTGTTGTAGTGATCATACCTGAGATAAGTTGTTCCACGAGCCGAGATCATACGGATAAACAAAGGGTTTTTCTCCTGTTTCGGAACGCCAGTGATTCGCCTGAAATCAAGAAGGGAGAACCTCAATAACAAGTCAATCAGTGAGAGAGCAACTGGAGTACATGAAAACGGTGAATGGTCATCGCGTGTGCGACCTGGAAATAAATACAGTATTAGTTAAAGAAAATTAGACCAGTAACACACTAATATAGTAAAAGAAGCTGGTCAGGCGAGGCTGTGATCGACCTATTCGAAACATGAAGAAAATCAGTGAGGCGAGATCAGGGGTAGGTGAATATTACGGTCCACACGAAATGTAACGTACATGGAAGCAACTGAGGTTTCCGACAAATTATTACGAGAGCGGCATACAAACATTCCAGCCAACTTACTTTGACCAGCGTGTGACAGCCACCGTATCGCCAACTTTGACCTGTAGTCGCGGCTCGTCCGGATAAGGTGTATTCAGCGCAATTGAGCAGCTAAATTGGCAACATGGACAATACCGTCCATCGTAAGAACGATGTACCAAATAATCCCGGCGAATCAACTGCTTCATTTCCTTTTGACGAATTTGTTCAGTCTACGAAATGAAAAACGAAAGAAATGAGATATCTATATCCTGAATCACAACGCGGTTGAATAGTAATGGTGAAAGGCTCATCGTACTACTTCCATGGGAAGAGAGATTTGACACCAATAAGAGCGCATAAAACGTAGTATGGACTTAACTTGACTTAAATCAAGACATGATTAAATGCAAGGGATAGCCTTCAAACTCAAAAAACAATAGTAAGCTTAAAATGGGAGTGATTCACGCGAATAACACGATGTGAAGTGAAGATATACGTACAGATTATTACTGATCAATGAAGTTACCGTAGTGTTATAAGTTGAGCAACACTGAACTATCAATATATACAGATTTAATACACAGCGCAAAACGATAACACACGACACCACACAGTTTGGAGGAGTTACCAGGAATGGACGATTGGTATCATCAATAGGTAGTTGTGGAAACATATCGGGTGATAATTCAGTTCCATAAAATATAGTTACCGAAAGAACAACTTAAACGAAAGGCTAACGATAAAACAGAGCAAGAAATACAATGAGAACGAAAGAAAACAAAATACTGTCCGGTTTACAGTGCACACGATATGGAAATATTTCCTTTAGATTTGTTCCAGTCTTCGCCACTTTTTTTGGAAACAAGTTTGAATAATAACAGCTAAAGAGGGTCACAATAACAAATACAACACGCATGCCAGATCCAGCGGTCTCTAGCCAACGACTTTCAGCATCCTTCGGAACCAGCCAAGTAGAGCCAATGGAAATCAAACCTGATGTCAGTTTCTTCAAACGACCACACCACGTCACGAGGCTGCGCATTGTGCCGCTTTTTATCTAGACACACCCGAAAACATAAACAAGATGCACACGTCGCCGTACTGTATCACTGCACATGGGATGATGTCCGCAACACATAAGCAATACTCAACAGATAACTACCGCTAAAAGCAGACAGCATACGAACACTGTCGACGCGTGATGACAGGTAGTACAAGTGTATAGCAATATCGCGCGCACAATCGCGGTGTTGTACACTTTGTCCACTGAAGAGAGACGGATTTACCGTGTGAGCCGGAGGTGCTGTATGTCAGTAAAAGCCATCATAGATCACACTTGATGTCACTTTTTCCAAAACTTGTACACCATGTCATGGACTGCTCACCATGTCTTCTTTTTCGGGTCACGCTGAAAGAGCGCGAAGGGACAGTAGTAATAAGCGCTGATAAGGTCTTCACAGGAAGTAGCCGAATCAAAATCACCGGTGAAAAGAGACCACCCAGAGTAAAAGCAAGCTACCTATTCTCAATATACCTCGCTCTCTTATGGTTGCTCATCAGATGCCACCACCACACACGTCCGGTGCCTGCCAGATAACTAGTATCAAAATCCTATGCAGTAAATTACCCATACAATCGCCATAGATAACGACTGTGTCACATCCGACAGCGTACCTAACCATAAGCGTTAACAAACCCTGTGAAAAAACAGTGGGGATATGTTTAATCAAAAGACCAGTTGCACGGACACCAGTTTTATAAACGGGTGCTAAGTGACTGTTTAAGATTTGCACTGACGTTTCCAGCTCACTCCAAATTTTAATATCAAGGTTCTATAAAGCACATGGTGAGGTGCAGAACAGAGCAAGTGCTAGCCAAACCGACGGCCGCAAAAGCGTGTTAAGTAATTATACGGTGAGAGAATTATCGTCCTCTGACAGCATCGATGCTAATACAGTGACCCTGCCATAAACGAGCAACTAGATGCAACCCCGATCCCATCTTCGTTGTTGCACGGAGGCCGCTCGAGACTGGTAATCACTTCACCTACATAGATGGTGTCAACTCATCAGCTTCTAATGTCACTGACGAGATGACTACACCACGCACTATTCAGTACAGCTGTTGACGGCTGCAGTGCAAACGTCACGGCGGCCATGCGATGACGTAGTCACCAGCAAGGGTAGCCTTCATCGTTTCGTTGAACAGGGTTGGT
>LOND01004527.1:0-20308 GCA_014220965.1 Paragonimus kellicotti
TGCTTGACTGTCTCTGTTTTTGGGCGTCCACGCTCGACTTTTGACAGATTGACGAAGCAATATTTTGTTCGTTCTTCGATTCCGGGTCCATTTTGCCAAGCATGCTTGATAATTGCATGATACCTCATCGGACACAGTTGTTTGACTTGATAAAATTAATGCGACACACTTCCCTGATAAGTCTTACCACGCAAACGTTTCAGTTCGTTTTGTAATGCCACTAATTAAGCATGTGCTAAAAAATTTCTTCTTTGGACTGTATTATCTCTCGATTGTTTCGCAACACAGGTTGTACTCAAAGTATCTCGATTAATTCATAGCAACGCTGGATGTTAGATTAGTATGTTTCATCTACGCGCGTTCCCTCTTTGACTTCACTGGTTACTTTATCTGAAGGCTCGTTTTCATTCGTTTTTCAACTATGTACTGACCGTGCTAACCCAGACAAGTGTTGTAATGGTTTAGGTCCATTTTTAATGGTAACGACTAAAGCATGGTTATCCTGAAGACTTAGACTTGTAAAAATGGGAACGATTGACTTACCACCAAGGAATGAGTAGAGCTCCGGTGAATGTAGTGACCAGCGATCGTGTGGCTTCTCTAAGGATCCCGGCTGCAACCGTTTTCCCGCTTGTTTGTTCTGTACGCATGATTCTGTGTACGCCTGCTATAGGAGGCCTGATATGAACTCAGTGCCACTTTCTTCAGTCGTGCAACTAATTGCACGCAGTGAACGCTTGTCCTTTTCCTAACGACTCATCTTCTATTCCATTCTTCAAGGTCGTTTAGCCCGAACCTTTTCGAGCGTTGTTTAACGCACTCGAAGGTTCCACGCACTTTTCGCTTGGCGCGCTTTTGAGTGCCGCCGAGTGGGCTGGTAGCCCACCTCTTCTTCTCTTGGTTGCTGCCGTTGGTCCCAGACTAGGCTAGAGCTAACTACTTATCATATTTCCAAACATTGCTGGAAATATACGGTTTGTTTCTAAACCCCACTGCGTTCTCTAGTTCGATGCCTGTTGGGACTACGTTTCGATTGCTCTTCAGGAAAGGCGTTTTAAATTGTTAGTGGACGAGGGTCTAGCGCATAACCCACTTGTCCATTACATTAGCCAGCCAGAGAACTAGTCACAGAGAGGGGCAGTTTGTAATGAAGTCGCCTTTGAAAAAGTTTCTCGAAGTGATACGGTGATACGATTGGGACAACGCGCACCTCTCGAGGGCTTCAGGCATCTACGGATGTCACCCAGGATGTGGCAGTGAAGTATGGACAACCATGGCGCGCGAACTACATATTATTAGGCTGCAAAACACACAGTCCATTAAAGAATTACGGAAATGATATATAAATGTGCATGAACGAGACATCGGTAGATCGAAAATATGCACACACTATCACAGAAAGAATATTTGGACAACAGTTTGCGTTACCCGCGCGTTGAATGTATAGCTGCTGCTCATAATTCTGTCGCTGTTTTGTCGAAAATAGAAGCAGGCACTAACCTCTTATGTCAGCGATGTGTCAGTTATGTTGTTGGCTCGTGCGTGCCATTGTGTTTTAATCTTTCATTCTGTAGGTTGTTCGCTTATTACTGAACCGCCGATTATGTATGCGCTAAGGGTATTTCGACGACGGGTGCAGCCAGCTTTCACAGTATGTTCTCTGACTCCATTTTACGTTTCATCATTCAGTTAATGCGCGGTTTTAAGAAACGTCCGTGCGTTTGTTCCGTGATCAGATATATTTGCTATGCACATCATGATTGTATATCATGATTGTCTGACTATGTTATTTCTATGAAAAATATTTTGTATACTGTACTGCAGTACAGTTGATTGGTTTCATTTTACATGGCGAGTGAGTTTTCAAGAATACACGTGATTCGGTCATAATCGTTAAGTGTGTGATCAATGGACATCCCCTATCCGTTATGAAAATCTGCATGATCAGCGTATGTTTATATACACCGGACTGTTACACACCATTGTGATCAGTAATATAGATGGACGTTCATTGTCCGTTTAGCTTTAGCTATAGCTATGACAGAATACCTGGACTGTTCAGTTGATTCAAAAACATTGTGTATTAATACACATTGTTACCATGGTCATGTCCATGTCGTTAAAGTATAACTGCAGTTATACTTTAACGACATGTTATTCGTTCGAACCGTATTGAGCTGAAGTGAGTGTAGGTGAACCTGCACATCATGGCTTTAAGAAAATGCACATTCACAGAACTGCTTTTCACCCTACTATAATTTGAGTGTGCTCATCTTAATAAAACTCGACAAACTCTTGTAATCCGTACACACTCATTTTTTGTTCGGATTTATATCCACTTGAGATTGGGACGTTGGGAATACCTCCTGCGGATACACTGCGTTGTAACCGAAGCAGGTGTTGTGTATAGTTATGTAAACCCAAGTCATCTACATCTGTACTCCTTGATTCAACTATGGATCAACCGAGTAGTGCACGCTCACCCTACACAGCAGTCCCCACTGTACTAATCGTAGGATGAAATAGTCGGTTAATGAGGAACGGATAGCATATAAGTTTCTTTTTTTCCCTTTGTTCCTCGTGGTTGTGTGGCAGTCAAGCATCAGTGTGAACCACTGATGTATTGCTGTCTATGATGATGATGAAGCGTTGCTAAAGTCTGATTCCTTCAATTAAATTTAATGTTCGTAGTTATTAGTCCGCAGTTTTTATGCATGATGGCTATGTCGCCCGAGTTTGCGCAGTTTATCATTATTGTTGTTTAGATGGCGTCTGTCAGCCCACGAGACACCATTTCTGAACATTGTGCATCACCACTCTTGTGTATTATAATACGCACTATGACAGACATTATTCCAGACCTAACCAAGTGGTAAGTGGTGGACTATCGGCACATGGTGTACCTTAGATATACAGCCAACAACCTTCGATATAGAGGTCATAAGACCTCTTTTTGCATCTCACTAGTCAGCCGAAATCAACATCTTTTGACAGTTTAACCGTGAGGACCTAGATTCGGACTTCTTTCTCCTAAAAGTTTGAAAAGAGGAAATATGGAGACGTCAGAAATGGAACTAATGACTTCAAGCCCCCTGCGTTTAACAGGTTTAAAATCTCTGGCTCTTATTTTAGTAGATAAATCAAGGGTCACTTATGCCAAACCACTTCATACGTTCAAACATCAGTGAGTATGTAAACAGGCTTGTTTGATTCAGTACATTTACACTTACTTTTGTATATGTTAATATTCTCTCACATACACCAACCAGAGACAACCTAGACCGACAGTTGTCCAGATGAACATCACAAGTGAGTGCGAGGACTAGTAGTTTCAATGATATTTATGAAAGATACTGATGATGGTCAAAACTGTAGTGACATGTTAGCCGAAAAAGGAGCATGAAAAAAACAATAAATACGCACGAGAGTTGCTGGATTTCTTGTTACTCAGAGTGGCTTTACGACCATTACCATGTATATACATGATAGCTTTACATGATGATTCATAACATTATGATGCCGACTAAACCAAGAAGCACAGATGGAAGGGTATGGCAAGCAACATTTCAAGTAACTGAAGTGTCAGATACTTAGGCAAAGGGGATAGGCTGTACAAGAAACCCTCAAATAAATCGTGGGAATAAAAATCTCAGTAATATGGAAGTGTTTAATTTTGATTCCCTGTCACCTGTTTGAACTGAGGGGATTAACTCACTATGAGATCTCTATTTCCCCCCTACATCATTCGCTTAACCAGTTGTTAACCTACCTGAAAATGTCTGTCTGTTTTGAAGCTCACAAGTGAGTGACGTTTGAATCTCCTTATTTTATCGAAAGACCCTTTTGGAATCCGAGCGGCATTGACCTCTCTAATGTCATGTATATACGAATACAGCATTCAAGAAGTGAACAGCTGGTTACCTTTATTTGTCTGAAATTGGGAATCAGCTTGACTCTTGCAAACTGGTATTATGTAGAACAGGCGGGGCTACTTTATTATGTGTAACATGAACAGTTCTGTATGTATATCCAGTGGATTACAGTTGGTATTCTACACTAAGAGGTCACTAAGTACTGATTAATTACTCAAATTGGTGAATTAAAGGCCCGTTTATTCCATTCTGTGGCAATGGCTGCCGACGAGGCTCTGTCATAGATTCGTAGGTTCGTAGGTTGTTACAGGAAGAAAAATGTGCTTCTGTCTCTGTTGGTTGGTAAGAATTTTTTTCGGACGTTTTATTGGTATTAGGAAAAAGTGAATGGAACTAGATGAAGGTATATTCAATGAGTCTGCTGACTGTAATTATATCGGCATAGAACAGTGAAACACTGGAACAACATTGCTTCAGATATGCGCGTTTAATGACTTGTAGGACTGAGCTAGGCTAGCGGTTGGGAAACCTGTAGTGCTGGTTATTTCTCACGTATGTGCCAATCAAGTAATATTTCAATGCTCTCAACGGATTCAGCTGTAACCACATGGCTGGTCAATGCGTTTCAATGTGAACAGACCTTAACTGTGAAGCAGTTCTGTCTACAAAGTAACCTGCCTGTTCCATTACTCAGTTTCAGCGAGTGACCTCTTAAACGTTCATCCTTATTTAGTGGGAGGAGATATGCCAATGGATGATCCGGGGTGTGGAGTATTATATCTCCCTGAGATTTTTGTAATTACTTGAGAATTGACCTAATTCTGCCAGCCTTTTCAGGCGTGGGGATTTTATGAGTTACATTGTTCCCCTGATGGACCCTCTCGAATGCTTTTAATAAGTGTTGGGTCTTTCTTAAGATAAGGATGGCAGACGTGTATGCTCGTTTTCGGGGGTGAGAAGGTTATGGGAGCGAACATAGTGGAAAACACTCCAGTACGGAAGGTTCCACAAATTCTTTCTAGAGGATTTAGGGTTCTTTGTGCTTTTATGGCCATGGCAGCATAATTTGTAGACAAACCCGAAACGTCTGCCACAGTGATCCTTAGGACTTCTCTGCATGCTGACAAGAGCAGCTTTGTTTCCCCAAGCTCATAATAAGTAGAGTTTTGATGGGTAACGTGCATGACTTTACACTGGTTGCTATTGAACGACAAGTTATTTTCTATGGACCACTTATTTAGACGGTTCATATCTTCTTGTAAGTTCACCACGTCTATCGAACAAACTAGACTTTGCAAGGGCTTAGTGTGATTGGCGTAGAGCAACATCGACGATCCGACTATACTGGGTAGTTCAAGAACGAAAAGAATGAATAACAGGGGTCTTAAGATTGATCCTTGCGGAACGCTGCTGTTGGCTGGGAACCACTCTGACAGCTGTCCATTCACCTTGACGTTGAACCTACGTTCAGTCGGGCGAGTAAGCGCTCATCGTGGTCATAACTATTCAGTTTCCACAACAAGATCAACCCTGTCAAAGGCTTTGAAAGCGTCAAGATAAATCACATCTACGGCCAACGCAGCATCTTCAGCCTTCGTCCAAAAGTCACGAGCAATCAACAGATTCATGACGCATGAGCATCACCTACGGAAGCCATATTTCTCTATGGTGATGAGTTTGAAGCCTCCAACCTTCTTCCGGAGAAAATTTATCTAGTGAACTCTCCATTACGTTAGAGATCACTGAAAGCAAAACTGTTGGTCGATAATTTACTTAGTCATCTTCTGCATCTACACTTAAAAGCTTTTTGTTGACGGCCAGCTGAAAAACGCGATCAAAATGTCCATTAAGCGGTTCTGCTAATTCATTAGTGGAGCTTTTCGAATCTGGACCGTTCTACCTGGTGAAACACCGGTGGTACTTCGAAAAGTAGGGAATGACGAATTGGGAAAAATAGTGAATTCAGCAAGTTTTCATGCAAAAACCCGCTTTATGGTTATTCAGAACCCTGGCATTTTAAGAAATTAAAGAAATAGCGAATTGACCAGAAGTCAGTGTGCGTTTATACGTAGAACAAAGAAGTACTGTTCATTTACAGATATATCTAAGATGATTAGTCGTTCTACAATCCCTCTATCAAAGAAGTCTTCAACCGCAAATAAACACGGAGTATCCAAATTTCAGATAGTTCGACATCGAACAGTTTTAAGCGAAACTTATATTTTGTCTTAAACCAGTAACCATCTCGGTGGCCGCTGAGTGGGAAAGGTCAAAAGTGAGCATCCACGTTTACTAACTGCTACAGAAAACCTGTTTGACACACTCGAGTAACGATTAGATACAGCCTCTGTTAGATGTGTAACACGTTTGTCTATGCCTAATTTTTTCTGTTATTCTAAAAAATCTAACTCTTCTTTTAGCACTCATCTGTGATTGGTTGAAGAAACGATAAGTGAGACCCATGAAGTGGCGAAAGTACATGGTGCACTCGCCAACTTACGTTATTTGTGACGTTGCAGACTTCCTGTTGTCTATTAGAAGCGGAATTTACAATGCGGCCGTGCATTCACTTTTGCTCTATGGATCAGAGATCTGACTCATTAATGCTGTAGATTCACATGGACTGTCAGTACCTACTCACCATCGTTTTTGCCAGTTAGCTTGCATCAACTGGGCTCACTTTGTGAGAAACGCGACAGTACATCTGCACGTGATTAAAAATTGCGCAAATTGGCGACCGATAACCAAGACGGTGAACATTACCAGTCTTCGCTGGTTAATTCACGCAACCCGTAGACTCACAGAGCGTCTGCTTCACCGCACATTGTTCGTTGTGGCTGTTGGCGGTTGAAAGGAACCATAAGGCGGTCAAGTGATGACGTGGTCACGTGCCATGAAACCTGTGACTGTCTTGCTGAGTTGGTTTGGTAGGTGTCGTCTTCTTGGTTAGAGACTTCGTGATAATCCTTACCGCTGGTTGGAAACACTCTCTGACATGGCATTGTGTCACAGCCAATGACTAGCCTTTATTCCCGCACTTGTTGACTTTTTTCTTGCGAAAATCAAGTGTTCTTGTTTGTCTATTTCCTTCGTCTTCCATTTCTTAGCTACGCATTCGTACTTATTCGTTGCTCTGTAACTTTGTAAGTCATTGTAGGTACCTCCGCAAAAACTTAGCACATGGACGAAACGAAACAGAGGGAGGATGCACGACTCGCGACCTTCGAAAAAAATGTGTATTCGATTCACACGGTTTAAACACCAAGTGTACATATAAACATGCGAAAAATAATGACTATTATGAGAAGAAAATGCCACACAAACGCCACAGTACCCAAAGATACCACTCAAAGCTGAAATGATGATGAGCTGAAACGGGAACGCCCACATCCTTTTAAAATTTGTTTTAGAGGTACCCATGCTAGTATATGCACTGAACATCACGAAACTGTTCCGTTAGTCTCCACCGAGGAACCCGTGCACATTTGTTGTTTTTGATAGGGAGGTTTTGACTATCTGATCGGTGCCTTATACTGTCGGGGTCGTTCCTTGATGCACAGGCTTTGACTGAAATCATCTGTTGGCTGTGTATGGACATGGTTGACAGTTACAGAACTACTGAATCACTTATGTTTGTTGATTTAAAATTGCTCGTAGCAATTACACGTCTTCTAAAAAGCATCCGGTTGTTCAGTGGTTGGTAAGTGGATATGGAGCAAGGGGCTCGTAATAAGTAATTCAGCAATTGTCCGATCGGATGTATGTCAACATTTCTGGAGAGAATTCAGTAAAACACTGACGCAGGACACTTTAGGATCACGATCAAAACAGGATCAGTAACTCGTAAGAATGGAACAACAAAGATTTGTAAGCTTATTGTTAACTTTGGCTGAATCTAGCTACGCCTTTGGCACCATTCTGAAAGATGAAAGCAATCTATACTCGTGAATTATCATTATGTATGCGGAAGAATGCTGTTGAAATCTTAATTGAATTCCACTATAGCAACAACTGCGTTATCGCTGATAAGTCAATGCCCATACCACACCTCTTGCTTGACCATATCGAGGCCAGCTTGAAGAAATTCAGTTTCGTAGTAGTTCCAGTGTTTTAAGTTGTTCGCATACAACAGAAAGTCCCTGAATAGTTACTATGGAGGGTTTCATCGTTCAGACTGTGATTTACTATCGTATGAATGTACAGGGAATCGTTAAGTGATTTATTACCGTAAGGTTTCTTTTTTAGAGTATCCTCTGAAATGTACTTTGAAGAGTAGAACATACGAATCAGCTATCCACTTTTGCCGTTCCGGACTGATACACTTTGTCCATAAATGGATATATCTACATCTGTTTATTATACTGCACTTTATTCGATTCACGTCTAGATCTTTAGCTTTGACATTTTACTGGACTAATGCAGAACAAAAAACGCTTCGAATTCTTGTTCCAATGAGCGCACGAATTCGAACACTGTCTTCGGCTTTCTATATTTTGGTTCTTCTGTATTCTCCGTTATTTCTCCTCACAGGGGGTCTAGGAACACTGAGAAATATTTGCCTCATAGGAATAAGTGTTAATAGCAGTAGTTCTTTTAAATGCATTTTCTTGATATGCATTCGTATCCGTATCTTTATAACACCACGCACAATCGTCATCAAGTTGAGACCAAGCACTCACATATACCTTCCCATATGTTTGCACACATGGATTCGTCGTCTCGTTTTTCTGATAAAATTTGTGACACAGTTAATTACGTTTATGTAAGCATTTTTGGCCAGCCGTTTGCAACAAGGTTGAGATAGTTATGACCCTTGGTCATTCGGTCTTCTCATCTAGTGATTAAAGATAAGATTGGTTGAGAAGAAGCGGACAAAGAGAGAAAAAATCAATCATCCTCAAAAACCACTAAGGAAAGTATGTAAGCAAAAGAAAGCGGACAGGTATACCATTCAATAAGAGAAGAAAATTTTCTATGTGATCGACAGTCTCAGTAAAGTTATGAAACAGTCATTAACCGTAATATACCTGTTTTTTGCTGACGTGCTGCATTTTCTGTTTAGAGTTCCATTTGTTTATTATCAATATATATATTTGCCTAAACCTTCCATTCTGTTAATCCTAAACTGTCTAGTCTGTAGTAGGTTGTTTGAATGATTTATGATTGGTCCATCTTACCACTTGCGCCTACTGGCCTGGGGTAGAAGGATGGTGGCCTGGTGGTCACTACAGAACAAGCTGAGGAATGTCGCATTGATCCACGTCACTCCCTATAAATAAGCCTCGCAACTTCTTTTGGCACTATGATATCTGAAACCTGGGCAGAACTGAGTAACGTCGATTATTGTTTTGAGCCATTTCCCACACTCTTACATGAAATCAACTTCAGAAAGACGCATGATCGTACAACAGGAAAGAGATCCTCGACATAATTTGAAAAAATGGAAATGAAGAAATGAGAAAACCAACTACTGTACGTTTTGAATTGATGACACTGAAGGGGCGATGTGTAGCGGTATATTTCCTTACCTTTTTATCTGTTGGCAAGCCTTAATACCCATAAGTCTGTAAATGTGAATTTTCTACGCATGATACGGACGTGCACATGTACGCAGACTCAATGCAACCCTATACCAAAGCCATATACTACAGTCTTGTTGGTATACGTCATCACAAGTGGGTGCTTGCAGTTCCACTCATGCACGTCTTATCCATTGTAAACTTGATGGAATAAACTCGAGAACGTAGGAAACCTATGCAGTCCAGCTTGCTAATACTAGTTAGCTAGCTGATAGACCAGCGCGAGAATTGAAACACTTTTTCTTTAGAATGAACAAAAGAAAAGCTTTCCAGCAGAACACATACGCTTACACACGTTTGGAGTTGTGTGAACAGGCTTCTGTCCATGCCCACTTCCACATGAACCTAAACCTAACTTATTTTGCGCAACGGATGTTTAGACCAATCCCCTCAGTCTGTACATTCTGAAAGACTGAATACCCTTGCCACTAAGTATTCGTTTTGTTACATAATCGTTCGTGTCATACAGCACTTGAGATTGAACACATGCGTTGATCGCCGAACGTCTGTAGACGATTTATACTCTGCACTCTGACTGACCACGTCTCAGTCGTCCAGCTAATAGTTTATATATGTTGAAAAACTTTCGGTTGAAGTACGTGCATCTGATCGCCCTATTATTAATGCGAAAAGCGATCAACAATGTTGCGGCTTCACAGCATTGCGTTAACAGCAAAAAAACTAATGGACATTTTTCAACACGGTCCACAATAACTTTAACTCATTCATTCAGTCCATGCTGAGACTGCTGGATATTTTTCAGGTGATTTTTCGTGTTTCGGTGTGGCTCATTCGGTAAACACTGTGAATCACATCGTACCTTCAGTCTCTCTTCATTCCAATGTGCGTTATACTTGTGTTTATATGACTTTTAGTCAAGTTCGTTGGTTGTCATTGTTTATTTGATTGCCTGTTCCCAACAGATATGATCATGTGAATGTCGCCTCTTGCAGTTCTTCGACACGCCCACTTTCAACGATCAGTTGTTTATCCATTGTTTAAACTTGTCAGGTAGTGATAGTTAACTTAAGAATCAATTTTACGCGAGGTCATTTCGGTTTGGCAACTATGAGCCATTCATAACTTCTTGGTTTTAGTTGGCGCACTAGATTGATATATTATTAGTCCATGGATAAAGAAGAGTTAAGAAGGATGAGAATGCAGACCGTTTGTACGGTTTATATTAATGGGTTGCAAATACACACTACTTGTCTCAACCACTGTCTGTGCTGGATGGTGTTTCCGACCGGCACTGATGATCGCCACATAATGTGCTGTGAAGTGAATGTGTTGCTTGACGTACCCAACCCTTACCCCATTGACCAACAAACAACATGTATATCGTCGCCAATACATTGACCAGTTTCTCACAAATGATTTTGCAATTACGAATGTGGTTACCTAGGGTGCGTTTTAATAAGCATCTTAAACAGTTGGTCATTCTGTTCACCATGTGCATAAATCAGTACATTTATCTTCGCCTTTTGGTTAATTTCCCTCAAGATATCAATCCGTCGTATGCTTCTTCATTTTATGGCTTATACAAACAATGTCTTCTACTCCCTTGTGGTTCGTTGATTTCATGTCGACTGTGTATTGGTAGAATACCCACAGGAGGATAAGGCTATATTGTTCAGTTTACACTTGCAGTCCAGGCGATAATTTTGTTAACGCAAAGAAAGTAACTATACATCTTCGTCTGCCACAGTCATTGACGTAGACGCAAAACGATCGAGGATTTCCACATTTCTGACATCTGGGTGTCTTTTTTACACTTTCACCTTTATTTTGTCCACCCTCTTCTCTCTGGTGAAGAGAAGCGTAAGCAAAAAGTAACTTACTTTTGCTTCAGATTGCGGTGCCGACACTCACGCTTATATTTTCCGACTATGGTTACCATGGCTCTAGCAATCATCAGTTGTAACAAAAAAATCAAAACAATAAAGAAAATCAAAAATGTAGGTGAAGAAATTTCTAGCTGAAGTTAGCAACCTTACAGATGTCCGCGCATCATTACCTGTACATGTTTGCCGCAACCTCCCAGTTTGACTCAAAGGAGCAGTTACAGTCTTCATATCTGATTACCACGATATAGCTTAATCGTCTTGTCAATAATCGTGATGAATCATATGAGATGCTCATTTGGAATGTGAAGGATGCGCAGTCCAAGTGTTTCCTTGCACTTTTAAATTTTACGCTGATTTCACTGTTACTGCATATAACAGTGATCGTGGAATTGGTTCCGTTAATTTATTAGAATTATCCTCTAAGAAGTTCAAACAGCTCGTAACGTTTTCTGTCACCGATTGTCATTATTATCATTACATGAGCTTTATAAACTTGGGTGTTCTGTAGATTATCGAACATGTTTGCGATTAGCTGTGTGCAAAATGCCTACTGCCGGTCGTACCACTTTTAGTCCACGGGAGTGTTGGACCCTACAAACTCATTTCGTTGTTAGCAGGATTTCACGGACTCGGTTGGTTTTACGCCTCTAAACAAGATGTATTGAGAAAGAGTTTAAAGGTGCAATCAAGCTGGCATGTAGTAGCAGGTTGTAGCAGGTTGAATTGTTATTATTGCAATTAAGAATTCATAACGGAGATCAGCGCAGACAGTCATTCAATCTTTTGGGTTCAATCTAGTGGTTACAATCATGACTGTTTTCCACCGTAGCAAAACATCCTACAAATGGACGATGGACGAGTTGATGGTCCGTCCCATCATCATCATCATCATAGACAGCAATACATCGGTGGTTCACACTGATGCTTGACTGCCACACAACCACGAAGAACAAAGAAAAAAAAAAAACTTATATAGGAAGAAAGAAGAAAACAGAGGAGGGGAGGGGAAGTGGACCTAACTACTAAAAATAGCTACGTCTATATTCAAACATACAACATCAAGGCGCCTACACCTTGCAAACAAACAACCGAGCTGTAAGTGAAAGTAAGGCGTCATCAGCAGCTTCCTTACGGCTTTCACTGCCCCGCATCATTAAGTGCACTCACTTCACAGACAACTCGGCCAAACAACGACAGCATTCACGCCACTGAGCTCGATTAGCCGCCATCTCACCTAACGTCTCAAGCCACCGACTCTGAGTCGCGAGGGCCCCAGCCCGGGAGACGAACCCGACCTACAGTGACCAACCCCTTCGTAAACGATTTCATTTGTCTACGCCAGGTCATCATCTGTCCACCTCGCACCTTGCGCCAGTCAGCCGCAGCGTCCGCAAACAGTGCTCGGTGTGGCAAACGACTAGCTGGCATCCTTAGTACATGACCTAACCATCTAAGTCTGTGCAAATGTAGCGACTGAACAAAAGAACTCGTTTGACAATCAGTGCCAAACACCCGCTTCCTAACCTCCTCGTTGCTTACTCGCTGGTGCCACCCGATACGAGCGATTGAACGCAGACATCGGTGGTCAAATACCTGGAGACGGTTCACGTCCTCTACCCTGAGTGGCCAGGTTTCGCTGCCGTAAAGTAATACGGCCCTCACTGTTGTTTGATATACACGACCCTTAAGCTTTAGGGAAATACCTCTCTGTCGCCATAGGTGTCTTAGATTAGCGAACACCGCCCTAGCCTTGGAAATACGCGCTTCTATTTCATTCCCTACACTGGAATATATATTCACGAACGCATCAACAGAGAGCTTTCTTCTTTTCCACTTCTTTAATTTTTTATATGCCCTGATTCTTGGTGGTTTGCTCATTGTTAAGGATTTGAAACAATGCAACCGAATTCCTGGATCGAACTATTGCTCATGGCAAAATGGGAATTATGAGTTTAGGAAAAGATCTTGATAATAGTTAGGTGCTGGTGAAACTCCAGGACGCACGGAAACCGTCATCGCACGAACAAAAACGATGTTTACTGCATGATAACTCGCAAAGGAAACGATCCATTATTACTTTTTGGAACAGAGTGAACTGAGATAATTAAGTTTGTATTGCCGCGAAATTTGCCTATTTACACCAAAAATTGATGAAGCATAGCTGATATTGTTCGACAGATCTGGACTAATTATGTTGCGCGACTCTACTCGACCGTGCTTGTCGCGAGTAATCATCATTGGAATTAGGTGGATTAAGTCGCGAAACGGCACAGCATTCACTTATTCGTTTGAGCTTTCGTCGATATGTCGCTTTTGCCGTTTTGAAAATAAACGACTGTAATCAAAGGTGTATAAAGACTTGTGGTGCTCTAAAGGCCTGTGAATTTCATTCAAATGGCTCGAATGGTTTACCGTTTCTTTAAAAAAAACTGATTGGCAGCATACAGATACTACTTTAGTTGAAAAATATTGTCTCTACTTACTCCTTAGTTTGTGAATTTCATTTATAATTACCTATTATCTTTGTTTATAGTGCTTGGTCTTACTTTTTTAATGTGGTGCTTCAATCACTTAGTTAATAAGACCATCCGTACATTCTCTGCGTTTGCTGAAGTCGAATGCAAACCTGTTCTTCAATTTTTGTATTATTTTCAGCGATTTGTATTTCTGTCGTTGATTCGAGGACCTCGATGGATACAGAAACAAGCGCTGCATCATTCTTGTCTCAGTCAGGCACTTCGGACCCCCGTAGGAGGACTGTGGAATATCCTACACAATGCATTGCATCTCGGTGGAGAGATAGCCACCGCTTCATCTAGCGGCTGTTTTCGGTAGGCGATGTCGGTGGTTTTTATTGATGTAGTTCGGACAATTTCTCCTTCACCTTAGAGTATTTTAATGCACACTTCCTAGCGTATTGCTGCTGTTACCTAGAGTTTGTTGGACTAGTGAGATAGTTGCCACTTTCTTTCAATCGTAGACAACGGGAACAAGATAAAAGCACGTAATGCGGTCGCTAATCTTCGTCACTTGTGGCATCGAAAAATCACCTATGTGTCTCGTAAAGGCGAAGTTTACAGTGCGAGTGTGCGCGCAGCTTTGCTTCAGGAATCATTGTCTTGACTCACTTATGCTTATGATGTATCGGGACTCTCGGTGCTCGACCAATTTCGTTTCCGCCAGTTTACCAGTGCTAAGTGGGCTGACTGTGTGATCAACACAACCATCCATCGGCGCGTACTTGGCGAAAGTGCAAGCTCCCGACCAATGACTGAGATGATGAAATCATACGGTTTTCGTTGTTTGGGTCATATACTCCACATGTCGACGAAGCGTCTGCCGCACCGCGCCTTGTTCAGAGTGGTTGCTGATGGCTAAGAGAAAATACAGGGCGACTAGAAAATGTCATGACCATTGGGTGTGTAAGCCTCAATCGCTGTGCTTTCTAAGGTTGAGGTTTGCCGTCTACAGCCAATGGCCATCCTTTATCCGTAAAATTGTTGGCTCCTCTTTTTCACGAGGCTTGTTTGTTTTTATCTCTGTTACCCTTCTCTACACAGTTGTGCGTATCTATTACTGTGCTTCTTCGTGGTCTCTTGTCAGGATAAACTACAGTCTAAGCCATTGTACCCACGGATCAGAACTCGAAATAATTATTTTAACTGTGATCATGGGCTTTAACAGGAGCGTTTTCTTCGGTTCAGGTGGCATATCGGAACACAAAAACTGCAGTCATATATATATATATATATATATATATATATATATATATATATATATATATATCGGTGAAATTCTCCACTAAATATAAACGATACACGAGTCACGTGGTTGCTCATTCTTGAGGAAAAAATTTGGCTTTCTATTCACACTGTTATTTCCCTATGCCCCTAGCGATTGAACAGTACATGCCAGACGAAGAAAACATCACCGCTTTTCATTTTTGTTTTGTTGTGTTCAAACGACAGAAATCCACACCATAGCTCAATTGTAGACTCGTTATTCGATTCAGTGAAACAGGCGGACTCTGATTTGGTGGACACCAATGAGCTGCTCGATGTAAGTCTGTCCAGGAAATTCTTAACTGAACTATCTGTCGTTTAACCCTCACTTTATCTGTCTTTGATCCACAAATACTTGCTGCCGAAAAATAATAGCAAATATATATTGATCCTCTGTAGGACAAAGAACAAAGTTTAAGTAATAGATTACCATTTTCCTAATAATTCCACAAACCGCATAATATGTATGGAAATCACATTCTGTTGCATAGACTGTGAACTGTCCGTAAAATGTCAGCATGACAAGCGACTTCCTGGCGATCAGACTGTCTACGAAAGAGATCTCAGCTTGTAGTCTGTCCTAATGTCGATTGTTTGCAGGCTAAAGAATGCGTCTCGAAACGGAACTGAAATTTGTGTACATTTCTGCTGAGAACATCGCATCGCTACCTTTTGTCATCTGTACTATCTGCATCATGACCGATTTGTTTGTTCCTTCAAAAAGGAATAAAGCCGGTCGGTACACCTACACAAACGAGTTCACACCACAAGACACAATTGTAATGGATAGGTGTGTAGTCTATCGTTATGCGTTTTTCCCAAACATTTCCGGGACAGTTTCAAAATCACTAGATACCTGTATTGCTGCTTAGTTCGGACCCATATTTCCTGATGGGTTGAACACATCGACGAAGACGAGGCTTCTTCACTCTTAGATCCCTTGTTGCATGTTCACATGATGTAACCTAATGAAACAAACAAGCTCTTAGGATAAAACCCGTTAGACAACTGTTGCGGTCTTATTGATCAATTCTCTAGACTTGTGATTCGCGTTCCTTAACAGGCGCTCGAGTACCCTAATTTACGCATGATCTTTGGCCCGACATATTAATACATATTAATATACATATACATATTAATACTAGGTAGACTGAAGTCACAGGAGGGTGTTTTGTCCTCACTGACAAATTATTTGTCTGTTTACCGTGTGCTAGAGTTCTTAAGTCTCAGTTGTGAATTTGGATGTGCGGGTTTCACGAATTGGGTCTGTGGTTGGATAACCTTCTACGGTCAAAAATTCCTATAGTCTCCGCAGCTTGAAGTTTGCTTTTCCAATACAAGCTTGTCCATTTGCGTTGTCTTCGTAACTAAGATCACAGTTATGTACCGATAAAATCGTTGCTAAGAATCTACATTGGTATAACAACTGTATTTCATTGGCTACAGTTAGGCAGTGTGTTAAACCTTCCTGACATTTATTTTAACCCCAAGGTTGATCAAAGGTCTCGTCAGCATTCCTCTTCCTAGCTCACTCGAGTGTAGTGACATTAAAAGCTCTCATATTTGTACCCCAGTTGTTTTCTTTTACAGTCTGCTTTTCTCTGCACTGGGTAACTCGCCAAATAAAGTTAACTTTCCACTTGTTGACTTCCGATGGCTTGAACATTTTGAAATAGGAGCAACAGACTACCTGAACAAGAATCAAATGAATCTTAACCAGACTTGATATCTGTGTCCACTTACTTCTTTGTTTGGTGGTTGGTTTTCAATCACGTCATAGTTCATAGACTACACTTCTTTATTCGCTTGTCTGTCTTATATAGCTGATCACCAAGGCCGGAATTTCTTTGAATGACCCTAGACTGAGTCGATTTATGGAAAATCTGAAGAAAATGCACGGTTTACAGGGCGGTCAGAAACCTGCACATCGCACCCATTCTCTTATGTTGGACAGGGAAGCCTTCAAAACGTGAGTGCTTCTGGTTGAACTTGTCTGTGACTCATATTTTGCTTCCGGAAGATTAACGGGAACTAGAACATGCTCCCTCTAGATTCGCGATGAAGGTTTGGCTTAATGGTGATTACTGATTGTTTAATAGCTTTGCATTTGTTGCATCCAGACGGTTCTGTCCGTTTTGATAAACTTCTTCAGTAACTCAGTTTCATGGTTTACATCAATGTTTCGCATCCCCTGATGCTGACCCGAATTTAGTTCGCGAAACATTTCTGTAGATCACGTGAGGTAAATAAAAAAAACGTTTAAGTGATTTATGTATAATCGTCTTGGTAGATTTAGTTTGGATGAATACAGGGTGATCACTCACTCTCGTCAACATTGGTAAGAAGTTACTTTCTTAGGGGTGGAAAAGTCAAGGTATCAAACTTCCGCATTCCCAACACGAACTGTTGTGTAGGAGGAGACTCCGGAACCAGACTGCACTTTTTGAAATGCATTTAAACAACCTCCAACAGTAGACAAGTCGATTCATACCAGAAACTAAAGATCTCAGAAGTAAATGGTTGCTCAGAAATTCACTTGGCAGAAATGCTTTACAAACCGGACATTACCAAATTCCAAGAGGAATTTATCGATCTGTAGGTAAAGCAGGTTCAAACAGCAATGTTCAGTCTACTACTCTGCGCAAGATTTTGGACTAGGCTATAGAATAAACCAATTATTGGCAAAATGAGTGAAAAATTCTGTTTCAGTTTCTCCAGCATACTTCTCTTTCTTCTGTATCTTGACAGCCGAAACTAAAGCTTTACGTTACACTCTTGCCCTTAATATGGAACCGCAACCTGACAAACTGTAACAAAATGTTGGTCACCAGGGAAGCTGCTAAAATAGGTGTAAATCGGTTTTTAATTGACGTCACTATTTTAAATAACAATTTCGTCATCATTACCGGTATATTGAGTGTTTTGGGTCGCAAACTTAGACGGTTGGGGGTTTAGATAACTGAACTTTTTAGCTTTGCGCTGGTTTGTTCATGTCTCAGTTTGTATGGGAACAAACTGACAGATTGGTACTATTCCACTAATTCTACTTCCTTCAATACCGGTCGTTCTATTTCTTATTTATTTTGATTGTTCGGGAACTGAGCAGCAGTGACAACCACTGACACATGATGACATTGTTATCAGGACTTGCTTCTGTTTGTTTGAAATGAGAATCATTGGCTAAAGTAAACTCTCTCGTTCCTTAGTCATCATTTTGGTTGCTCGCCTGAAGCCTTTGCGTTGCCACTGTTAACCGTATTTGTTGCCCCACAGTCTCGCCTTTGTGTAAGATGAATTACTTCAGCATAACACATCAAATGTTGATAAATGGATTGAGAATAACACAACGTTATGAGCAAGTTGTAATACTCTACGTTTCAACCACCTCGGGTGGCCTTCCTCAGGAGTGTTGTAATCGAAATTATTACAACACTCCTGAGGAAGGCCACCCGAGGTGGTTGAAACGTAGAGTATTACAACTTGCTCATAACGTTGTGTTATTCTCAATCCATTTATCAATAACATGTTAAACACGACGCCCAAACTGTTTGACTTCATTCGTACTAAATTTGGTGCGGATATCTTACAATCGAATGACATTATTATCGCTTCACATCAGTTAGCTTTCCCTTATGGAATCTGTTCCCTCTACCAATTGCGTCGCCTCCTTTAATGATACACAGACAGTTTCAGGATTCCCTTTTCTGAAGGCTTGTTTTGGACATAGTGAAACGTGACGTTCTTCAAAAGTTTTATTGTAAGAGAGAAGTGAACCTCGAGTTACTGAGTATTTTAATAGCCAAATTCCGAATGTGCGTCCTGTCAAAACCGGTTGAGGATATGGACTTGGCTTATTGATGCATTCTTTGCGAATCGGACTCCTTACCGAGTGTATTGTGATAGACTCTGTGCAACCCAAACGATATACTCAGCTTCGGACTTGGATCCTGTTTCGGTCAGTCGATATGCTGGGGATTTTCAGTAGTACTTGGACAAGTTGATCGAGCGTAGCCCAAATTTGTGTGATGGTTGCAACTGATTATAGGATTTGTCTGTCCAGCGCTGTTGTTCCATCCAGTTAGCACCAGAGCGCTACACGTGGTTGCAAACCCCTCAGATAGACGAGTCGGATTCTATGTCATTAGAATCAAATCGTCAGCGCAAGCGAAATATCTGGCAGCCGTACTAGGGACCTGTTGGTCATATTGAGGCATCGTTGCCGGAGTGAACAGAGAAGAAAGCGAAGCGGATCACTACGACGAAACGGTGGAACCTAAAGAACAGATTCATTGCTTTTCGTCGGCGTGTGTGTTAAGACACAGCTATTTCGTGGGCTGGAGTTACCGGCCTCCAAACGCTTGGACAATCCTTCTGATGGATATATGCATATATACTCAACTGGCATTCGAATGAGGAGAATGTAAGAAACGTCTACCTGGGACATTGGTGAACAAGTTGTCCAGTTCGAGTCAGGTGGAAAGATCCTAACGAACACTGGGAACAAATCGCTGCAGCTATGAAATCATGCTGTGAAGAGGTATGTTCCGAAGGAGCTGTTCAGTTGCGACAGAACTGGATTTTTGTCCCTCGGACAGACCACATGAGCTGGCTTTGCTCGATTCTATCTAACTTTGAATATGATGACGACGGTCACGAACCTGAACACAACCTGAACAGAGGTTTCCGCATAGACCGTGAGCATCACTTAGTCGAACAGGTGGAAGAGATGGGAATACCAGAAAGCTTTTTTCCATGACTCGCGGTTGTACTGGCCGTCGAGTCGGTGTAAGTGACAGGTTAGCTGAACATTCCGAGGAACAGTAGACGATAGGATCCAAATGGTCAGTTATTGGGTTCCAGACGACCGTTCGTCGGAAGCAGAAGTGACACTGGAGTTCACGTCATTGAATCGTAACAAGGCTTCTGGACTAGATCTATCTGTTTCTATTTTCAGTGATGGTAGGGAGAGGTTAGAATCTTTCGGTTGTGCGCACAAAATACCAGAAGCTTTGTTTGTTAGTGCTTTACCAGGCTGGGCTGACGGACTAACAATTATCCCAACCAACCTTTGAATTTCTTTCGTTGCCGATGGTCGACACAACTCTACGTCAGCTCACCCTGCTTATTCCACAATTTATCGCTGATTCCTCAAAGCCGTTTCAGTGAGCTGACGGCGAGCGGCACTAAGTGTCTTCTTTCTCTCCGCATTGCTTGGGCCCACTATGGAA
>LOND01004528.1:19373-40291 GCA_014220965.1 Paragonimus kellicotti
TGACACCTATCAATACGGAAATTCTCAATTATTCACTGTTCTATAACTGATGTTCTACCGTCTTTTTTTCAGCAATGATTTTGGCACTAATAGAACAATCTTAAAACGTGAATTGATGTATGGCTTCTACAATAAGCGAAGGAACTGGTAGCATATTCGAAATCTTTACGTTGGTGTTACACAGTTTAAAAATAAATAACTTGATGATAAGGTCAATAATATGAGGAATAATAAGGTTTATTTTCATCAAATTCATCGTATTCTCTCATATTTCTAACGTTTGTGTAAACGGATTGCTACGCAGTCCATATCAAGTTTTATGTGAATACTTTTATGTACATTAAATCTGTTATTGTTAGTCGTTGAAGTTTGGCTTCAGCAGCTAAGCGGAAGCAACTTTCGCTGTCTTCTTATGGGTTAATTTAGGATAACAATTGTTCAAGTGATTCTTCAAATGTGTTTCGGTAACAAATTTTGTTCTTTTTGGGTTAATCTATCACTGCACATCATAGTTGTATGCTAATTCAGTCTGACCGATTCATTCCGGTCGGTTATGCCAATACAAGAAATTCCGAGGTAATTTCTTTCTTGGGCAAATCCATCCTAGGACAGTACATCCAGAGAATGGTAGTGGTTGCGAGCGGGGAAATGTGATATATAATCAGATTGCCGTGAAGTATACATACGAGAGAAGGTCTTTGTTAAACTGCCTTGCTGACACTACATGCAACACACAAAGCGTCTCTAGTCATCTTCAAACGTGCTTTGTTCACGTTACGTTCGGCTTATTTTTACCCTCATCGTATGAGGTAATGTCCAAAGAAATCTCGGGAGGCTGTGCCTAAATTTCATATCATTTATGGTTCAGGAGAAGTAAAGCTACTTTTATTTATCCACGAAGTGCTTGTCAGAACAGTACTTCTTCAAAAGCGCCCCTCCAGTATATACCTGTATGACAACAACTAACTTCATAACCAAGACCGTAGATAATTACAACTTTTGATATCACGGTGATCATTTACCGCAGAACGTCTTGAGTTGGGGATGAACTGTTCATGTGGGAAATGTAATCGGATGATAACTCTTTGGTTTTTAACTCGTTGTGGCTTAACCAAGGAATTACTTAATAATGAGCATCAGCACAACGCACAATATGTTTTCTCATATCCGTTCTGTTTACGGTTCGAGAGTAGTAATCGGATGAACTATGCTGAGATGAAATGGCAGACATAAATCGATCGAGGCGAATTTGGCGATCGCCCACATTATCAAATTAGACTCACAATTGTACACATGTAATCTTCGATCAGTCCATGAAAGCTGAATTGTTAGAGGGAAACTTGGACGAACCCAGCGATTCAATCAGTTGATCTTGCATATCCACCATTTACGGCTCGATCCTGTCGAATATCCTAATTACAGTCAGGCTTGTTTTTCGTACACACAATTATCTATCCCCTTCGTTCAATATATGGATTATACTTCTTCCGGTTCAAGATGTCTCGATATCACTTTCACATATCTCGATGTCAAGGGGTTAACTGAGTTTCAATGGCGAACGGGTTTGTAAAGTTCATAGGGTAGACTGAAAAACACAGGGACTAGTTAACTCTTACACAGTAGAATGATGCTGTCAGCGAGTAAACAGAGTTAATTCGCCTGAACTCAGCTACCTGCCATATCTTACATTGACATCGAGACACACGAAAGTGATATCCGGACATCTTCAACTGGAAAAGTTATGGTCTTTTTTAAATATTAATCAATGGTTGTTGCAGTTTATACATCTTTTCTAAGAGTTTTATGTTGTTTCTTAATGAAAAATGAATGCAAATTGTCTGCGTACGGCATTGCCTTCGATTGACCGACTAGCTGCTTCGTGGAAACATTTTGTCTGTCCCATGCTGCTTATCCGAAGTTAATCTGTGAATCACCATACGATCTGTTACAAATGAACTAATTCCGAAGTAACAGTNCTGTTGTGCTGGGATACAAGAATATGCTAGTACGATCTTTTTCACGTACTCTGCAAAGTCAAATATAAAGACAGCAGCGTGCTGAGTGTGATTCTGTTTATCATAACACGCTAGTTGCTGTTAGATGGTCGCATCAATAATGACGTAGAACAATTCTCAGGCAACATTATCGTCTGGCTTGACAACAATACACAAATCGCATCAGACCGTTTAGGAAATTAAATGACATAATGAAGTTAATGCTTTCCGGTTTAGGGTGCTGGTTTATTATCAGACGAGACGATTCGATCATCCAGTTGATTTTCCAAGCCAATATTTGTGAGGTCAACTATAAATATTGTACAGGACGTTGAAGAGAAATTTATTTAGCGGGAAATAGCGCATCCTTCAAACAGTTAAGTAACGTTAGGTTTAGAAAATATAGCAATCCGAATTACGCAGTTCTGTTGAACACAAAGCCGAAATGGATGATTTATTAATGGTGAACTCTTTGCTAATCTCCCTTTGTTCATTTTAATGTCCTTTTCTGTTCGTTCTGTAACGTGAGCACATTCTGATTGCTCATTCATATCTCTAAATACGACCCACGGCAAACTGTATACTTTTTTTTAAAATAAACTTATTAGACTAACAATGTTTTCCTTGGTGTCTAACCACATTTACCGACGAAAGTGACGTACGTGCTCTTTAGCCTGTCCTATTTTAACATCATTAATCTTCAGGAGAACGGTAAAAACACATACACCTGACCGGCTACTAAGATTTATTTCTAACGAGAAAATTTATTTGTTGTTAATTAGCGAATATCGACTGTCAGATTTTGAGGGGCACTGTCGGAGAAAGTAATTCAGACGACCGAGGAAAAGAATGATTTTAGCTTTACTTCTCGACCTTGAGGCTGCTAGTGGTGTAATGATCTAATTAGCCGAATGGCAAAGAACCACAGATGTAATAACAGTAAAAGATTACAGCCATAAAAATAGGTACGAAAAAAATACATACAAATGCAATAGAATGCATACTAATAAAAATGGAACACCTCACAGACAAATTGAAGTGAGGTACATAACAGCGCCAAGGGGTGGAATTGGACCAGTCAAAGACGTAATTCCACACACGACTTAAGAAGCATACTGTTAGCGTTAAAAGGTCGATGGGAACGCGAAGCCAAAATAGTTCACCGTTCAATTAACATTTCAGTCAGGAAATTAACGAGGAATGAGAAGAGAGAGGTGGTGCCAAAAACTGTCGTCTACTGTCGAGGTAACCCGTAAATTTCAACTTGACATGGATGACTTCAAATTATTTAAAGACCCAGCTTCGAAAAACCTGGGCCTCGTCTGAATTCAAACTCGCGACAGAAACCGTATATCCAGAAGGGACAACTGCTCTATCATCTGAGTCATGAGACCACTCCGACAGATTGGAAATTCTACATTTCGACTCTGTTACCTATCCAACTCATTGTTTCGAATGAAATCCACCAAATGATTTAGCAGATTAACTGCCCAAATAATAAAACTATGTATACAAACAATTACAAAAGTAACTTATGAAACATAATGGTTATTCGTAAACACTATAGTGGCAAGGACGTGGATCACCAATTATTAGGTTTTAATCCGAACCCTTGCTATCTCCACTGTTTCTGTTGAGATTTGAGAAGCCTGATAACAGTCAGTTCACAGGTAATTTAGTCCGTCACATGAGAACAAACGTCTTCAGGTGTAGGTCATAAAATCTCAGTACTTTAGTGAACATGACTTCTCGTAAACTGCACAATGCCAGAGATTATTTTCATTGTATCAAAAGTGGCTGTTATTGGATCAGAGTCACTCGACGAATTGCCGCCCCAACGACATGTCTCGGTATTATCAATCTATTAGAAGACAATGACACTTATCAATACGGAAATTCTCAATTATTCACTGTTCTATAACTGATGTTCTACCGTCTTTTTTTCAGCAATGATTTTGGCACTAATAGAACAATCTTAAAACGTGAATTGATGTATGGCTTCTACAATAAGCGAAGGAACTGGTAGCATATTCGAAATCTTTACGTTGGTGTTACACAGTTTAAAAATAAATAACTTGATGATAAGGTCAATAATATGAGGAATAATAAGGTTTATTTTCATCAAATTCATCGTATTCTCTCATATTTCTAACGTTTGTGTAAACGGATTGCTACGCAGTCCATATCAAGTTTTATGTGAATACTTTTATGTACATTAAATCTGTTATTGTTAGTCGTTGAAGTTTGGCTTCAGCAGCTAAGCGGAAGCAACTTTCGCTGTCTTCTTATGGGTTAATTTAGGATAACAATTGTTCAAGTGATTCTTCAAATGTGTTTCGGTAACAAATTTTGTTCTTTTTGGGTTAATCTATCACTGCACATCATAGTTGTATGCTAATTCAGTCTGACCGATTCATTCCGGTCGGTTATGCCAATACAAGAAATTCCGAGGTAATTTCTTTCTTGGGCAAATCCATCCTAGGACAGTACATCCAGAGAATGGTAGTGGTTGCGAGCGGGGAAATGTGATATATAATCAGATTGCCGTGAAGTATACATACGAGAGAAGGTCTTTGTTAAGCTGCCTTGCTGACACTACATGCAACACACAAAGCGTCTCTAGTCATCTTCAAACGTGCTTTGTTCACGTTACGTTCGGCTTATTTTTACCCTCATCGTATGAGGTAATGTCCAAAGAAATCTCGGGAGGCTGTGCCTAAATTTCATATCATTTATGGTTCGGGAGACCTTTCAGTAAGCTACTTTTTATTTATCCACGAAGTGCTTGTCAGAACAGTACTTCTTCAAAAGCGCCCCTCCAGTATACCTGTATGACAACAACTAACTTCATAACCAAGACCGTAGATAATTACAACTTTTGATATCACGGTGATCATTTACCGCAGAACGTCTTGAGTTGGGGATGAACTGTTCATGTGGGAAATGTAATCGGATGATAACTCTTTTGGTTTTTAACTCGTTGTGGCTTAACCAAGGAATTACTTAATAATGAGCATCAGCACAACGCACAATATGTTTTCTCATATCCGTTCTGGTTTACGGTTCGAGAGTAGTAATCGGATGAACTATGCTGAGATGAAATGGCAGACATAAATCGATCGAGGCGAATTTGGCGATCGCCCACATTATCAAATTAGACTCACAATGTACACATGTAATCTTCGATCAGTCCATGAAAGCTGAATTGTTAGAGGGAAACTTGGACGAACCCAGCGATTCAATCAGTTGATCTTGCATATCCACCATTTACGGCTCGATCCTGTCGAATATCCTAATTACAGTCAGGCTTGTTTCTTCGTACACACAATTATCTATCCCCTTCGTTCAATATATGGATTATACTTCTTCCGGTTCAAGATGTCTCGATATCACTTTCACATATCTCGATGTCAAGGGGTTAACTGAGTTTCAATGGCGAACGGGTTTGTAAAGTTCATAGGGTAGACTGAAAAACACAGGGACTAGTTAACTCTTACACAGTAGAATGATGCTGTCAGCGAGTAAACAGAGTTAATTCGCCTGAACTCAGCTACCTGCCATATCTTACATTGACATCGAGACACACGAAAGTGATATCCGGACATCTTCAACTGGAAAAGTTATGGTCTTTTTTAAAATATTAATCAATGGTTGTTTGCAGTTTATACATCTTTTCTAAGAGTTTTATGTTGTTTCTTAATGAAAAATGAATGCAAATTGTCTGGTGTACGGCATTGCCTTCGATTGACCGACTAGCTGCTTCGTGGAAACATTTTGTCTGTCCCATGCTGCTTATTGGAAGTTAATCTGTGAATCCCCATACGATCTGTTACAAATGAACTAATTCCGAAGTAACAGTTGTTTACTTTTTGCAGCTAGTTGACCTGTTTGATATGGGCAGACACTAATTAAACCTATCAAATATATATATATATATATATATATATATATATATCAGTTATTCTCCCCATCCCTTTGCATATTCATATGCTGCATCTGAACGGATTATGAGTATATGAGAGTTCGTCCACTGAATCCTATGGATGAGTGACTGTTGTAAAGCTAATCGGTAATCGACCAAACATTATTTCCTTGCGGTGTGTTGATACTCCCAAGGGCAGAGAAGTAAGCGAGTTTCGATGAAGACAGCTTATTCCAAGTGTATTAGAAAAATCATGCTGTGGTAATGTTAATAAAAGCCGTCCACTTGAAAGAAGTTGAGTTACATCAAGCTACTTGCAGCTCTTCTGGCGTGAGATATTAGGTGCCTACAGAATCTTAAGCATGCTGAAAACAGAACTACATAAAATTCGGTAGGAAGTACTAGTTCACACTTGTTTTGTACATCTCAAACAAATGCCATTGTGTTGGATGGCACGAATAAAGTATTTCTGGTATCAGTCGCCTGATAAGTCTTCCTACTATTAGTACACATGACTCGCAGCAGCCGGTAGTTTCGAGCGGTGTATCCAAACGGAGGCTCCAACTCGAACGCGATCAGCAACACTGACTTTGAATTTATGCTCTCCTCCCAACTGAAGGACAATTTAAAACGATCCAACATCATAACTTTCATAGTCTAAAACACAAATCCGACCACTTGAAAGTTTAAATTCATTTCCCTTAGTGCATCGGCTGAGGCACGCTCATAGCTTCCTAATGTCATCCCAATAGTACCTTCAAACATTTTGTCTATCTAGATTAAATTGTTTTCGTCATTAAAGCAGAAGGAATTTCATGGGTTTGTCTAAATGGTATGACTTTCATCCCGAAGTGGACAATGTTGTATCCACCTCTGATTAAGCGGACTAGTTTAATTCGTCTCCTCATCCTTCAACTACGGTGTTTTCTTGAATGTTAGTTACACTTTTCTCGTGAAACTATTAGGGTAAAGTTCCATTTTGAACTCTGAAGTATTTCCTGTTGAACCGGTAGCTAGTCGTAATAATGGTTTGTTTCGTTTCAAAAGAGGATGGTATTCTCCCTCAGTCCTCATGCGCCGTGTCATTCAGTGTGTTCATAAAGGGCGTAGCAACAACTCTAAATTTCGCCAAACTTTTGTCACTCTAGCCTGCATCTATTGCAACATCGAACTCTTTCCCGTCTCCAACTCAGTTCATCTAATTGTGGTACGACGTGGACGGAACAAATGCAAAACAAGGTGATAGTCACATGAGACAGTCATGTGATAATGTAGTATTGACTACGTGGTGATACCTATCCTTCTCTCAAAATACCTGGCATCTTTGGGATCGGCCGTCTTTGCGGCAGCGTTTAAGCTTGAAAGCATTCTAGTAACCCGGGGTAGCTGTAAGATTTCGTCCTGGTTATTTTGGCTTACAACTTGTTTTCCATAAAAAAGGTATTCAGATAAACTTCAGCCTGCCGCCGTCTAGTAAGATTTGTTAGTTTGCAATAAAAATCGTTACTGTCAACTTTCTTTCGAAAAACCATTTCCGACGTATGGAGTACCGTATAATTCTGTCGCGAGATGTTAGATTCTACATGTCCCAAGGACAGCGTTTTATGAAATGCTCCAATATAAGTGAACTTAGGGCAAATGGTTCAAGTGACGAACAGTACAATCTGAGGAATTTATAGATAATGAAACACCGAAAGACTTCTACACAATCCCGTTCATCAGCTATCACGCTGTCAAACCTTTAATTGCATCGAGCGCTACAGGCAGTAAACAGTAGCCCTTTCTAGAAAGACCATTGACAGAACTGACCACGATTGACCACTTCTGGTGTGTGGCGGTCTCGCTTGAGGACGGTGACTTTGGCTGTGCACAAGACACTAACAAGGGTCATTTTTATTACGCTGGAAAAAAGTGTTTATAAACGTTTGTGTGGTGAACTTATCTTTTTAAATACTCAGCAATTGTTGTTGCAGTTTATACACCTTTTCTAAGAGTTTTATGTTGTTTCTTAGTGGCAAATAAATGCAAATGGTCGGTGTACGGCATTGCCTTCGATTGACCGACTAGCTGCTTCGTGGAAACATTTTGTCTGTCCCATGCTGCTTATCCGAAGTTAATCTGTGAATCACCAGACCACACCTATGGCCTGCATTGCGCAATCATAATTGATTCAAGCCACCGCATACCTATAGGCTACGCGTAATTCAATGAAGTTGATGCCATGTGACGTTCACAATCCCCATGGGCCTGTGGTCTGGAATGTCACGGAGTGACATAAATGGTACTGTGTGATGGTGGCACCACCGACATGGGATAAGCCGAACTGTTTACATTATGGCCATGCCTGTTATCTCTCACCGATTACCCTACAGTGTTCAAGGGAAACAGTCGTATTGCTAAACGCCGTGGTCTACCTAGAGGAGGAACTAAACTAACTCCGAGTCTGATCCGTAGTCCGTGGTGGTATCTGAAGAAGTTAGTTTCTATAAAGTTGTAAGTTGCTATAGGAGTCCCCTTGAAACGGTCAAAGGTGGTTTCCCCACGGGAGTATTTCTTTTTGGGATAACTATCTAGGAAAGGCCTACTCCACTTCTAACGCAATACTGTATATCACTTACAGTTATGGGGGACGAATGTGATCTTTGTAAGTAAAATGGAGCAGGACTGCAACCGAAAGAAGTAACTATGATTGAAGCTATGGACACGATAGACTAAGTGATACACCCCATAAAGTTTGTCACTGCCAAACGAGGTTTGATGGCACCATTTCGTGGTCTCTGTTCAGTTACACACACGAAATGAAGTACAAGCATTTGAACGTGTGGGAGCCCACGGGTGAAATTTTCAAAGTGATCAGTCATCATTCGGTCATGTGATTGAAATTAGTGACAATAAGTACGAATGTAGATGTGAGGTAGAAACAAAGAATGAGGATAAAGGAGCAAGAATAGGAAGAACATTCAATCTATGTAACTTATTACCAAGGTAACAAAAGGGTCATTACCATCTGTTTCCGAATGCTTAGCGGTAGTTTCATGCGGTGTATTACGAGGGCTTCGGAAAAAGCTAAAGCGTGTTTGTTCACTATCTGACAGATAAGGCAGAATGCTTTGATGGGGTCTACTAGATGGTCAGATTCCTGTTAATGTTTGTAATTGCATTCTTTGCGGCTCCACTTTTGGCGCTCAGAAGCCGTTAGGGAGATGCTTAAACATATAAATCCTACGTGACGATTGTTGCGTTCTTCAAAACATGGAATTGAGTGTTCATTATCAACGAACCAAATGGACACGAGAAGCCAAAGATCGCTTTCCTTGTTCGTAAATACTGCGATGGCAATGGAGCAATGTGTTTCCCGTATTACAAACTGGTCCGACATTACTGTTTGTCCTACAGTCTGGACCATGTGGCATGCACAAATGCAACTTCGGTCACTAGTCAACTGGAGTAGCAACCATACTACGGATCGCTTAACAAATCTAAGAAGAACATTACTCCACATTTCGTACAGGCACGACTGTTACAATTTTTTCTCTTCCATACATTACAGTGATTAAAGGTCATAACGAATGGACGGAAATTATTATAAGTCGAGTCTATTTAACAGTTACCATCAGAGCAATTATAATTTTTGACCTTGTCGATGAGATGTAGTTAACTTACAACTAGCCTATAAGAATTTTTTTCCCTGGCTATATCTTACACTAGACAATATTGAGTACATTTCAACGAACGCGTCCTAGTGCAACAAGGTACTCTTCAAAAATATAAAGAGAAGAGAAGGTTTGGAATATTTTGGCAGCGTGTTCATACACCGTTTTTACGAAACTTATCAGAACATGTAACAGTGGGGCGCACAGTAGCAAGTCAATATTCAAAAACACATAGTGTCTCTCGTCTTAATCTCTGACTGTATCTCTCCAGGGGTGACCGCGACTATTACCGCGAACTGGTCTAAGATAAGGCATAGCATCCGTACCTTCTAATGATTTGGTATGTTTGTTACTTCATAACAAATATTCTCTCTCCATATTCACTATATATTATACTGAGTGGCGCTCGTCGTCCTAGAGATTCACGCTGATGAAGTATTAATCTGTATAACTCCTTCTTTGTAACGTAGCAGAGCCTTTAAATTGTATCGGTAAGTCTGTTTAAGTCCACGTGAACCACATAACTTGGTACGGATACATGGCTATCCGACCCATCATCTATAACCCTGCTCACCTTACCGCAGTAGTTTAACTGATTTGCAGCATTTTGAAGGAGATGTTACCATGACAGTTGGTAAGATACATTCAAGTTTCGTCTGTTTTGACTAGACTCAGCATATTATCTTACACGTACAGTCAGGCACACCGAACAGTTTCTTATCGGGGCCCATAAGCACCGAATTTGAACTTCCGAACAATTCAATGTGTTGTCTTAGGAACGTTTTAGTTGTCCACATGAATCACATGCTGCATCATTCATGTGAACCAGCCAAACGGTGACAATGGTTTGCCACATGGATTAGCACCTTGAGCCATGCGATATAAACTTATCGACCAGGGCCAAACAATCCAGATTTCGGATTTACGCCTGCACACGGTCTGTCTTGCTTCAATTCTGCGATGTTCTGACCTGGTTGCACCTTTAAACTCGAGTGGATGGCAGTTTTGATGGACAGTTTAAGTGCGAACAAGTTTAAGCCAACTGGCCCATGATAAATTGAACACCCGGGCATTGTTGGGTTGAGGGGGGGGGACATGAATATGTGTACCGCCCTGACCGTCTTGCCATAGTGGTGTCTGTAGTACTGCATCACCACAACGCGCAAACAACAGTGTGGTCTGCAACGCCTTCTGACGAAGATCTATGCGATCGGTAAACTGATAAATCTGACTGCGCATTAGTGGAACAGTGCGGGCGATTGTCGGCCAAACTCGATTTGGATGTCTACTTCTAAATTGGAGCCGTAAACACTAGTGAAATAAGCACACAATGATAGAATTTCGGCTTGTACTAATGGTGGAGATTCTGTTTACGTTGTTGCAACGGCACAGCGTAGGTAACTAAGTCGTTTAAACCTGCTTACAATGAGGTTGCAACTGAGGTGTCAGTATGAATTAAGAGAGGGGCTTCGGGGATGTTGGAATAGGGGCTCCAGCTTCCTAAGTTCGGACTATCGTTTCCAGTCTCACTCCGGCTGTGTCTACTAGGTGACTACTGTCATTTATGAAATTGGCCACGGAATGTTGGCCAGAGATCGAATTTTGAGAAAAATTTTGATCATTCATTATTCTAGCGAGTCATCGCTGATTTCGTGTGGTATTACGCAGGTTAAGCAATAGCAAACTCTCGCGGAGTTTTGCTGGGGGTAAATATGATTTATGTGCATGTAAAATGATAGTCACACACCAGTATCACCATCTTCCTCATCCTGAAGAACACTAAACCGATTCAGCTTGGTCATCAGAATCACTGTAGTGGAGTACATTACTTGTTTCCTTAGCCGTTGCGCTTCCTTCTGCTCATAGGCTGAAATCGATCAGCCGTTTTGTGGTTGGCCTGCAAACGAGCAAGCATCGACCACAGTCCCAGAATGGGTTGAGAAAGGGTTTTCGCAGACGGTTGGTCACCCCATGGTCTAGTGGATAAGTGCTTGGAACTACAATCTGCCACTTATTCACGGGTCGTGGGTTCGATTCTCCGGCGTGCGTGGTGCTGATGAGACCCAACTAGGTCGAAACAGCTGTCCACCACTTCGCTGGTGGTCACTGGGACCAACCGTTTGCTAAATCATTTGTGTTACTGCATGTTGGAGTATGCTTGCATTATGCCTGGTGGACTGTGAATAGGGTTTTCTTCCGCTCAGTACCCTCTCGCTGTTTCTCATTGACACTTACTACTAAAGAGTAGACAAAATTGGAAACGACTGAATTTGTCTGTTCCGAAGAGTTTTCAACTTCGGGGTGAAAACTGGCTTTTGAAATGGTCTATGAAAAGTCGGAAATGCGCAACGATAATCGGTGACCACTTTACGAATACGAAATAGTTAGACTGTTTTGTGGTCATGACTTGTCATGTTTCATAGACTTGTCCCATGTTAACTGTTCGTTTTGCTATTGTTGTCAATATAATGTTAATTTTCTGTTAGGAATTGGTGGTCAAGCACAACTCCGAAACAAACTGTCGCGATGGTCAAGCATCATTTACACATCTAATTTTTCGACCCAACTACGAAGTTTTTCTGCCACCTTCTGGGCATTCTAAATGCTTATCAAGTTTTACGATTTAAATAATCTTGAAGCACCATGAACGCTTCATTTTTCAAACAAGTGGCATTTGCCTCTAAATTGTGCTGCTACCCGTCAATAAAGCGTTTATACTTTCTATGGTTTTCCGAACCCAGTACATGACCACACTTTCAGAATAAAATTTGTGGTGGGGGCGGTTCCATACATAGATACCTTCTGCAGTCTACACATTGTGTTTCATGTGGACAACTGTCTTGTACTGTTTGAATACGCCCATAATATTTCAACACAACTTCGTCTGCGACACTTACTACTGGCTTATTTGGTATTCTAGATTTGATATTGCGGAACCTCTAAAATCTAAAAAGCAAACCGTTGATCGACAGAAATCTATTTGCTCATAGTTGCTGATACCTTTCCTGATATTTACTTGAATCAGTGTATCTGTGTATGTTTGGCAGGTATTCAGAACCTAGTGGCAGTGTTGGAGATGGAGACAGCGTTTTGGTGTTTAGCTGAGGTTTGTACTACGTTATTTCTATTTCATATTTGTTTACATTTATATCCGGCCAATAAAATATTTAGCCGTAAATTTTATTGGTTGTTATTCTTTCTTGCAAGATCTAAGAGGGTTAACTTGATTGTGGAAATTCGAATAGATTCTACTACATGTCATTTTGATCACCCAGACAGTCGTCACATGCGTCAGGATTCGGCAATCCTTTTTCAAACAGGATGCAGTGTCAGTGACTAGAGGGCTGGCCGTATTTATCTTTAGCACTGGTTCTCAAACGTTTTCACCTTATCGCCCTCATAGTTTCATGAGGTCCTTTTGCCTAGGATTTGGGCAGAGTGACCACTGTTTACCGTAACAGGTGTAGTTCGCTAATGAACGCATTGTAAATGTCAACGACATTAACAATTAGAACACTTAGCTGACGGATAAAAGTTTTCGTTGTGAAAGCCTCCGCACAATGCTCAAAATGTAGAAAGTAGACTTTGTTCCAAGCTGCTACTTGCTAGCAACTGCCTCCCAAATTACGACAATAATACATGCATGACAGTTTTGAACTCAGTTCGTCCCCTGAGAGTTACGCTTCCTGGATATGAAAGCATTATAAGGTAGGAGAGAATTGCTCATTTTAGGTGGGTTATAATGTTGTTGCATATGATGACTGACAGTTGCATCAAGATAAAATTCATATTCCGGGTTGGAGAGTCTCCAAACCATGGTGTGCATCCGAATGAGCAACCCTTACAACTCCTTCCTCAAATGTCTTTCGAGTAAATCGATTGGTGTATAAAGTGAACTGAGCGAATAGTTGTCGCGCTTTCTAATTCACGCTGATGATTGATGTTTGTATCCTACCTTTTTTCTGCTGAGCTGAGTAGTTGCGTCACCGAATTAGCTATGAAGTACAGACGGTCACGGACAAGAGGACATTGTCGAACTTAAACCAACTTGGCTCATTGAAGACCAGTAAGACAAGTGTAATTAGGTGAATCCCTTGATAGTGTATGGCACGGCTGACGGCATTCATTTATGAGGTGGCCCGTTACCCTGACTGCAGTCAAAGGAGACCTGTGTAAATACATCACCGTAAGTGGTTCGTGTCGGACTGCTTATAATTCCACTTACACACCTCATATCCGGAATATGTCTCAAGAGATGAACTACGGTCATTACGAGTAGATTGATGACTTAGCAGTATGAGATGGCCGGCGCATTCGCGCCCGAAATCGTCCCAACGCCATACAGTGACGTCACCACGAATTACAACTACAGTTTTTTTTACATACCACTAGTATAATTTCACGGTCGCGCAACTGCCGCCCGTTGTACTTTTGGTCACTCGTCAGGGTCGCATTTCCTCATGCAGTTCGGTTCAGAATCATGTGCTTCCACAATCTAAGACCGACATTGTAGAGAGGAAAACTTAGACAACATTCTGGCACTGAAAATTACGACCAACAGAATTTCGCTTGCCTGCAGTTAGCTGCCGGTAAACGTCAGTTTTAGGATCCACTTATCAGACATTCTGCGGACGTATCTTAGACAATGAAGCTGGATGGAAATTAACGAAGATTCAATCCCATTTCATGTCTTCTTGATGAAGTAGTTCAGTGTTTAGGCCCATGTCAACAGGGTGTGTCATAGAGATTGTAGATGAAAGCGGTTCAGATACCGCACATTTTGCTGATACATTGTTCGACTCTCAGAGCCGCATAAGAGTGTGGACAGTACCATTTCAAGGTAGGTAAGCTGAAAGGCTTCCATCATCAGAGTTTAGTTGGCTCAGACACTTTTTTTATAACGTCTGAAGGCATCACTAGCCTTCACTATATGATCTTTTAACTCGGGTCCGTGAAGGGCTCTGTTGACAAACTGTCGTCCGAGTAGCAGAATTCTACGCAGCTGTCCACAATATTTTCAGCGATGCAGAATTCAGGTGTGGACATGGCGCATCCACCCAGAGAAACAGATTGTTCTACTTGTGTTGACAACCAAACTAAATTTTGATATCGCGACTGCGGAGATTGTGATCATTTATTGTATTTCTTCCCAATTAAACTCAAACAGCACACTGTCTTCTGTAAACAATAGCGTGCGAACAGCCGATTGACGTAACAAGCTTAGAGCACCGAGATTCCGAACATTTAATGACAGCTCTTCGACATGTTACTAAATTTGAGCTCTGTTACACACAAAGCACATCCATATATTAACAGTCTCGTCACGCCGGTGCAAATGAACACACGGGCAACTCCTGCATACACACCACACTAACTACATAATTTACATCCATTTATTAGATAGAAATTTTCTCTCCTGAAAGAGAACTGACCCTAGCAAGTGACTGATTGACGGGCCCATTTTATGTTGTAGTACGACTGTTGTTTCTTCAAAAGATGGCAAATTACGAACTAGGCAAATTCACGAACTAAACAATTGTTAGTAGTGAAGATTCGGGGATTTAGGTTATTTGAAAATTGAACACCACCCACACTTGATCGCAGCCTTCGCATTCAGATAAGCCTTTCGGCTAGCCCACTTCGAAAGGAAGCACTAGACTCGAGTTTCGCTCTTATTAGAGCTCATCAGTAGTGCATATCCTTGTCTGGATCGGAGTTTGCACTCTGACCCTCGTGCTTGTGAGACTAGCGTGTTAACCACAACCAGCAACCTCACAATAGGCATGACCGAATGATCAAATCCAAACGCTCAACCACAACCTTGTATGAATAGTGTTCAGCTTGCCCGATCATTTCGAAAGGAGAATGAACAGAATCACTGTTCTATCCAATCGATAACCCCGTGATCAGGACTTCTCAGTTAGTCATTGAACCAACTGAGCATGATTTGAATCAGTATTGAAGATTCGAGGATTTAGGTTATTTTAAAATTGAGCACAATTTTCATGCATCGACTGATCATACCACTTCCCAGAATTCATAAGTGGTTTGTTAAACCTGTTAATAGTACAGACAGATGGCAAATTAAACCACTTGTATAAATAAAGAACGTGCTTTACAAGTACACAAATAGCAGAGAGATGAACCTCAAAACGGCAGTGAAAGTGGGATCACTTAACGAGCGAAATCCCTCGTGATTTTGTTGTCAGTCGCTAAAACTCGAGATTTCTGTACTTTGTAAGCGATGTAAGTTCAGTAACAAATAATTGAGTACGTGAATTATGAAAATCAGACTTCACTGTCTTCGTTCGTTCATACACTTTTCAGTAAATGAATGTGAATATTCATGCTGTTGAATCTAATTGCTTGATGCTTCTCAGGATTTCTTCAGTAAAATGCCTTGTAGGTCACGAGACACAACTACCGCTGGAGAGGGATATGAGATCCTAATCTATTACTGGCGGTTCTAAGTTAACGTTGGCAATCCTGCTGTTGATCAACTCGCATCTTACGGTAATCAGTCAGGGGGTATGCTGAAGGTGGATGTATATTTTTAGTAGACGTCCTAGCAATTTTAGTTGGTGTATTTTCAGATAATTGCGTGACTGAATCCATCTGGCCCTCCTGGTCTCGTATGCTACTCAGTGGCTTCGACGAGTAGTACGCCGTGAGGAGAAGAGGACGACACTGGAACTGATATTAATGTATGTCATCAGCGTCCAGATGATTGAAAGCTGAGTGTCACAATTTGACAGGTGCATATGTTTTACGCTGGGCAGTTCGACAAAAATATTAGCTTTGTACGAAAGACAACGGATAGGGCACTACGGCGGGCAGATAAAATAGTTCACACCAACAGCGTGTTGTATTTTCACGTAACTGGTAATTAGTGCGTGATAAGAGGCAGCTTCTCCAGCTGAACATCCTTCACAGTCGGGACACCAAGACCTTATTGTACACGGCTCACAGCCGTAAAATAAGACGACTTTGTACGCTCTATGACAAAATTGTGCGATAAGTGACTCTTTTTACGGAGATTTTCTCGGCGTTCGATCGACAACAATGGTAAGCAGAAACAAATGAACAAGTGCTATCAGAAAGTCATAGACCTAGAGTTGTTGGACTAACCCCTACGAAAAATGAATCGTGCACAAACTATGGAGAATAGCTGCAAAAACGATACAGCCAGCCCAGGTTGCTATAGTACCTTCAGTAAGATAGCGTAGTCTGGTTACGTGGACACCGGAGCTTCAACAGTCGGAGACTTGTTACTTAGTCGGCATTGCAGTTGTCCGACCACTCTGCCAGTGGTTTGGGTATGAGCTACTTGTTAGATGATCATGCTTCATGTGACTGGCGGTACAGCTTGCTTTTACTGTGTGCACGTCGTGTCACAAAGATGCGAACTGCTCGATTTGGAAGGCGGAAGGTTATAGCGCCTCAACGGACACAGCTGAGCATTCGGAAAATTGCCCAAAACTTCCTAGGGACGCTGGTATTTGCTATATAAGAAGGCTGAAGGAGGTCGTGCGCGAGGAATAAAGAGGACAACCCGCAGTCTTATTGAAGCGAAACACATGGTGAATATTACGATTTGTGTCCAGTGTTACAAGAAGTGCTTCTGAGCTCAGACGAAAAAAATAAACTCACAATTTTCACAAAATCTGTGTAACCAATGCTAATTATCGCTCTTAGAAAGTATGCAAAACCATTTCGCGGAATTAATTGCAACATCACTATTTATGGTTTGAAACTCGTTTTTCTTGGACTCATGAGTGGGACTTCGTTCGTCTCAATCGTGAAGAAAATAATCGGGAAGGTTTTACTGCTTAAAATTAATACTGGAATGATATTCATAAAGAGGAAGTATACCTAAGTTGTTGCAACAGCGATAGGCATTCGTCGATCGTATGTGGAGCGTTTTCAATCCTCAATGCAGTAACTGGTAACCACGATGCTGCCTCATGGGGAGACGATGGAACACCCTAATTGTACTTCAAATCTTCAAACGGAAAGGGACTGCAATTTTTATCTGGACGACGAAGAATAAACTTCTTCGAAAGAAGCTTAACTGGATGTGTTTGAACACTCCTTCTAGATCCCACCTCTGTGACATCATGTACATAGGATAAATACGTATCGACCTGCCATTCTCCTGAAGCATGGTCACATGACAAGTAGTTCAGGACTAGTTCACTGACAAAACAGATGGACAACTGCAATGCTGGTTGAGTAACTTATCTCCGGTTCTCGAAGCCCCCAAAGTTTAACGTACCCAGACCACACTGGGCAAGTGAATCAAACAGAGGACACTACAGCAACTTGGGGTGACTATAATTTTTGCGGCTATATTCGATACCTTTGCAAAAGATTCATCGTTCACAAGTGTTATTCGAATATACCACAGCCTACAAGTCTATGATAGCATCTATTCAATTGTTTTAGATTTGCAGTCAACATGTTATTAGGGAGGTTTTGTGTGATAAAACGAGATGAGCGCGTGTTTTTCGTTGAATGTACGAGACCCTTTGATTTTTGTGGCTTGGCAATTATTTATTTATTTCCGCCCACGAAGTATGCCCCAACACATACGTCAAAGAGTAGATCAAAAGCCCTATCTGACGCGAGTGGAATTTATTGTTTCTTTCAGGTCTGGCGCGGTGTTCCGTATGCTCGACCTCCGACCAGGGAAAATAATCTTCGGTTTCGTAAACCTGTCCCACCAACCCAATCGAGCGCCAAATACGATGCCACTTATTTTCGCCCCTCTTGTGCCCAACCCCACCTGACCCCAGACAGTCCATTCACTGTTTGGTCCGGGTCCGCATACGAATGGTGGAGAAGAATCAGTATGCGTCAGACTGTCCGAGAGGCGGCCTCCATTCAGTGAAGATTGTTTATATTTGAACATTTATGTTGTGAACGAAACAGACTCTGGTCCTGGCAATCTGGTTCCCGGCCTGCGTCGAAAACTACCCATCGTCGTGTTTTTCGATGGCTTGGATCATTTAGTAGGGTCGGGTAATGGCTATCCTGGCCATGTTTTGGCCCAGCTCGGCCTTGTCATGATCTTCGTCAATTATCGCCTTGGCCCGTTCGGTTATTTGGCCACACAATCGGGGACTACACAGTCAACTGACTTGAGCGAGTCAGATGATGTTGCTTTGGGCAATTATGGATTGTGGGACCAAGTGAGGGCTTTGGAGTTTATAAGGGAGAATGCAGAGAAATTTTTTGGGGATCCCGACAAGGTACGTTTCAACTTGATCACTTTTGTCAGTAACATACTAATGTTGTTCCTATCGTTTCCAACTTCCCTTTATGTCTTTCGTGTAGATTTACTGTTTTAGAATGAGAGTCAACTAGTGATCAATGAAAGTTCAATAAGGTTATCCTTTTAGATTACTGATGAGTAGTCGGGGATTTGGTTAATTTCAAGTTGAACATCACCCACAATTGATCGCAGCTGTCGCATTCCCATAGACTTTCCAGTCGGCCCCTTTCGAAAGAAGCACTAGACTCGAGTTTCGCTCTCATTAGAGCTCGTCAGTAGTGCATATCCTTGCCACTGCCGGGACTAGAACTCCGGCCACGCTTTCATGAGGCAACCGTGTTGACCACTGCGCCATTGACCTCACATTAGGCACGACCGAATTATCATATGTGAACGCTCAACCACTTTCGCTTGTGAGTAATGATCAGGTTGCCCGATCGTCTCGAGAGGAGACAGTTACTGTCTGTTAACTCTGGTTTCAACCGTGGCAAGGATACGGACTGTTGACGAGCTCTAATGAGAGCTAAACTCGAGTCTAGTGCTTCTTTCCGAAAGGTTATCCTTATCTCCACTGTTAGTTTGCTGAGTGAATATCCTAGAAAGTTAAAATGAGAACCAATCAGCTTGGTTGTAAGCACTCTGGTGGATCTTCAGGATATTTTTCCACAGATGTTCATGCTTTAACTGTGTCTTTCCTGACGGGTTCTAGATCAGCCATTTTCTCTTAGCCAATGAGCGAATATTCCATTCTAGATTGTGAACTAATCCTCACCCTGACTCACAATTTGATTACTCGAGTCACTGTAATGCTTACCCAGCCGTTGACAACATTTTACTGCAGCAGACGGACTTTTTAAAAGCAAAGACGTACTGATATATATATATATATATATATATATATATATATATGATCATGAGGATGTAAAGGGATAATTTGTCCGCGATAAATCAAACACAAAGCAAATGTGCCCCCCTTTCACGTAATTCGTTGTTGACTGAAGATGATGCGAAGCAACTAAAATTAACGGCTGCATGTTGTGCATGAAGAAAAATGGTCGAACCAAAACCTGATGGATAAAGGCTGAACAGTTATAAGAAGCTAATAACTTACGTCTGAAAAACTCCCAGTTGACCAACACCACTTCTCCAGCTTTTACATGATGAGGTTTTCCTTACTATGGTACACACAAGTTCGTTTGTAAATTGGACTTTGGAAAGCTTTTTAATCTCAGGCAGCAGCAATGCCAACAGTTGGGGTTCGAATCCACTACTGTTTGATTGGTAATCGGCTACCTCTAGCTCTGAGCTACCATGAGCATCAAGCAAAACGCGGTTTGGATGGGAATTAATTGATATAGCCGCTAGGTGAAAGAACTCATCTGGCGACATAGGGGACCGCAATGATTTATGGACAGATGAACTGATTTCCTGACTTAAACGGACGCACCCATAGAAAATAGTGGGTGACTCGAAGGTTGACTCAGTATCAAGTCTACACATCAATGTCATCGAGACTGAGTTTGTTTCCGATATTCTCGCTTAGCTGTCTGTAAATTAAAAGTTTCCAACCACTTTTCACGACGACTGTTTTGAGTTCAGTTGAAAAAGGTTCCGTTTATCTTTCACTAGTCATATCACCCACATCACTGAACACATTCACATTACTGATGAGTGTTCAACGTAAAATCATTCACATCAACGGAAGTGATGATCGCCGGCAAAAATAAATAATGTTGAGATAGAGTTAGCGCAAGTATAGTGGTCTAGCTGACTAGACTGGCCTCGTACAGTCCAGTGTGTACACAAATAGTTGAGTAAATAGAGTTTATTTGTTATGGTACGACCATCACAGTAAGTTCAACAAGAATGAACACGATACTGTGACGAGCAATTTGTTGGAATGTCCAGAACTACTAATTCACAAACGGTGACTTTCGATTATTCACACTGCTGGATGAAGGCCACGGGTGTGTGACAAGTCCAGAACTTCTGCCTATTTTGGAACTAAGACTGATTTCTTGCGGGTTACCCACTATTTTCTATGGGTGCGTCCGTTTAAGTCGGGAAATCAGTTC
>LOND01004530.1:7314-17331 GCA_014220965.1 Paragonimus kellicotti
TATACACGACCCTTAAGCTTCAGATAAACACCTCTTTGTCGCCATAGGTGTCTTAAATTAGCGAACACCGCCCTAGCCTTAGGAATACACACTTCTATTTCATTTCCTACACCTCCGACGCCACCGCTGATGCAGCTTCCCAGGTACACAAACCTGTCAACAATCTCCATGACTTCATTATCTAACATTAAATCTACGTGACTACAGCAATCTTGCAGAAGCACTTTGCATTTTGAGGCTGCAAAGCGCATTCCGAAGTACTTAGCAGAACGCGAAATAGCGTCCAGCGTTGTTTGTGCCGCTTGAAAGTTGTCAAACAGCAACACCTTGTCGTCAGCATAATCAAGATCAGTCAGTCTTTCACCAGGTAGGAGGTCCACGCCGAAATCGTTTGGTTGTTGCGATAGTGTTGTCTTCGATTGTTATAGTCAACGGCAGGAGATCATCAAACGGCTGGGCGTACAGCAGTGGATAAAAACCAGAAGATGTAATGGATGTTGTCAGGCCTGGTAGCTATTGCTTCATGCAATGTAATCATCATGGAATAGTTTTTGATGAGGCCTAGTCGCTGTTCTAATTGACGTCTGACAGCTACCTCACAAAAGAGATTTGCCATTCTGATAAAACTCTCTTGATAAGTCTCTTTCGTATCTACGAGAACGCAGTAACACACACCCTACTACTCTCTTCGTCTGTTTATGGAACAACTTGTCAGTAGATAACAAAAAATTTTACTGACCAGTTCTCATCCTAATACAATCTCTCTAGTTGTTTTATCTTCTGATCGTACATCGTTGAATCCGAAATATACATACGGAAAATATCAGGCAATGTGAGAAAGCTCTTGGCTCATCAGGTAGACTTCACTGAACCTTGAACTGAAATCGCAGCTAGCCTTGTCACGATTTAAACTGTCTACAGGCTTCTTTATAAGATTATATTCTCCTCCAAATCCCACAATATATAACAGAAAAATTGTTTTCAAACGTCACCGATGCACACTTATCAGTTGTGTATGCCAAAATCATGAATTACGCACATTCAGGGGTGCATAGAAAAATATCTACATCGGGAACAAAGTCAATTGTTTCAAAGTCAGAGGTCAGTTGTACCAAACCAAGTGAACTGGTCTGTATGACGCGAAATGTGTTCTGGTTTTGTCAAATGTCAGCATTTGATTTGTCTCGTACAATAGCCACTTGTAACAAGCGTGACCATAAAGCCAATTCATCCACATCACTGACGTCCGGTTTTGAGATGCACTGCGTAAAATCGGTCACATACGGCACGGCTCTAACTGACCGATTAGCAATGGATCTTCGCGTTTTGTTCGTCATCGATTTGAGCATCACAGTACCCGAATTTGTGGTCTTGATTTCCAGTTTAATGGTTAGACCGGTTCGTCTATGCCGCGTGCTTTCAATATTCGTTATGCTACTGACCGTGATGAAACTCCAGGGGCGACCAGTGTCGGTTTGTGATTCTAGGGATTCTGGCTAAACAAAACCATATTGTGGGTTAAGTTGCCACAATGTAAACTGGAGAGTGACTAGTGCTGGTAAAGAGAATTTTAAGAGGTGGTGAATGGTTAAAAATGTTGGTATCCATTAAACTCTCTTAGTCACCAGTTTTATGTACTGTTGATGTACTCAGTTTACATGAATCTGATGTACGCCGTCAGCTATATCCAGCATTTCAGGCGAAATTTAAACGATAAAAATTGATTTCCCACATACTTTCAGGTCGTACTCCTAATGAGGTCCTTCGAGTAATCACGTCTTTTTGACGGGTAAAATAATAACTAATTATACAAGACATTTACGCACGACGTTAATCTTATAATGGAAAAGGTTTTAAATGAATATAAAATCTTTACCCGAAGATCGTACTCAACTTTATTCTGAACGAAACAATGTCTTCTCACTTTAGTCATTTTATGTTTTTTGAATGTGATTCAAAACATGTAATTTAGTATCCGAATACATATAATCATAATCATCATCATCATCATCGACGGCAATACTACGCAAATCTGAAGTAAGTCTGGGCCACCATTTACTATACACACGTCAAATTTCTTCTACCATCTCACCATCGTCAACATCATCAAACGCAGCAATACATCAATTGTTCTCGTTGATGTTTAACAGCCATGAGGAAAAAAGCAAGCCCTAGCCAACAATGAGGAGAGAAAAAAAGGAAGGGAAAGAACTTAACTGCTAAAAACAACTACTTCTACACTCATTTTTTCGACAACAAGGTGCCTACACCTTACTTTCCAATGGACACCTATAAAGCTCCCTGTAGTAGTCACCAAGTGCGTACTCTAGTAAACTGAACACTTCTAAAAATAATCAGCTTTAAAGACAGTGATACACTAGTGGTTCGCGCTAATGCGAACAGTGCTGAGCAAAACAGCAGTTGCCTCAGAAGAAGTATAGAAGAAGGGAAAAGAGGAGACAGCTACGGAAAGCAACTGTGCTCATACTCACACATTTCAACATCAAGGTGCCTACACCTTGCAAACAAACAACCGAGCTGTAAGTGAAAGTAAGGCGTCATCAGCAAGACAGCTTCCTTACGGCTTTCACTGCCCCGCATCATTAAGTGCACTCACTTCACAGACAACTCAGTCAAACAACGATACACATTCGCGATACTTAAATCAATTGATCGCCATCTCACGGAACGTTTTCAGCCACCAACTGTGTGAGTCAAGAGAACTCCAGATCAGGATACAAACCCGACCTATGATGACTGACTAACTGACTTCACTTCTCTACGCTGGGTTATCATCTGTTCAACTTGCACTTTACTTAGCCGGCAGGGGACTAGCTGGCATCCTTTGTAAATAGCCCAGACATGTACGTCTATGCACACTTGAAGACTGAACAGAGGAACTCGCTTGGCATGACCGAATATCCGCTTCGTAACTTCATCGTTGTTACTCTATTGGTATCACCCGTTACTAGCGGTTGAACGCAGGCATCGATGATCAGATACTCGAAGACCGTTCAGGCCCACTACCACGGGCGGCCAATTTTTGAAGCCGTGAGATAGTACAACAATCACAGTCGCTGCAAGCAAATTCCTGGATATTTAGCAGTACTCCACCGGGCGTCTAGCATCGTCCGTGTTGCTTGAAACTTTTCAGCCAACACCACAGCGTCGTCAGCATAATCAAGGCTACTCAATCTTTCACTGGGTAGTGGGTCCATGCCAGTATCTAATTTATGTCTCAGGTAGTCATCCAGTATTTCGTCTACGAGAAAAGTGAACGAACGGTAGTAACAATAAACAACCTTAACGTGTTCCGCTTTTGGTGCTGAAACTGATGAACCGTTCACCGCTCACATTATCGTGGGCTTAAGCGAGCGAACAAAGCACAGATAGTATAGTCACGTACTTGTACGGCACTCGATAGAGTTTTGTGGGACTGCCGATTAACAAAATTGAACGCACTCATGAGGCCGAGAAAACAGTGATTGTTGGCCGGCGGTACGCTTGACGCTGATTCAGAAACTGGCGAAGAGCGAAAATTTGATTTATACAGCCTCGCACCGGAAGAAACCTTGTCTATTCGTCCATAGCGTCTACTTCCCGAGCTGCAATGAGTGAACGAACCTGAACCCTACTTGTTACTGGGGTTATGCTAATTCTCTTAGGGTTCGCAGAGCTTGTGATCAATGTAGTGAAGATGAAGGCTATAATCGAGTGACCCCAACACGGAAGGAGCTTCCGCCGTCCACACCACCTGAAACAACTGAGTCAAGGCCTCCACTACTACATCTTCACACAGTCGTCTCTGGACCTGCAGACCTATTGCGTTTAAAAACCGAAATGCGATGGTGAACCTCTGGTTTGGTGGGTCATTTCAAATCTACTGACCACGGTACTACACTGCAAGTTTGCGGTGATAATACAAGAGATGCTGGTAGCCAACTGAATTAATTCTCAAAGTGTGCTGCCCAGCTATCTAATCTTCTGGATTTATTATGCATGAGTATGCCGTCTGCCTCGTTACCGGTTCAACTGGCAGACCGAGGCCTTGGACCAGTGGTACGGATAAGCCTGAGGAGTCTGTTAGTGTTGCTTAAAGCGAAGGCGATTTCTGTCCCATGAAGTTTCTCAGTTAGCCAGGCCTCACGGTCTGTGACTAGACTGTGTGTGAATTGTTTATGGATATCTCCTCTACACCTGTTAAATGAACAATCGTCAGAAATATTTCTTCTGACATCTAACGACTTTGGGGACATCTCCGAGATCCAGTGCTTATCTAACACAGAAGTCACCGTGACACATGCCATCGTACTCGCTTCATCAATAACGTGTGGGATTTGTGTCCAGTAGCTGTTGGGATCTTCAGCGTTAGAACCACCATGCCCACATTTTAACTTAGTTTGGTACGTATGCCTTATCACTGGCGTGGTCAGTTTCTCAGTAGCCAATTGTTTTGGTCGGTGGGGTCTTTAGTCAGCGAAGGTAAGAACTAACCAACAATATATCAACGCACGATCCACATCCAAGTGCTCTAACGAGAACAACGGTTTTGAGTACAGCCACACTTATTGTCAACAGCTTTGCGGTCGGAGAGGGAGGGCGCAAAGTAAAACGACAGGCAAACAAGGTATGCAGAGCTGGTACTACATGAAGAATACCTACGATCAATGCAGAGTTGCAACGGCCATCTACCATTATCCGAGTGACGTGATGCCCACCCGAATTTGACACAAAAACGAGACCTGGCTGCGCCAAGGCGGCCGGTGTGGGAATTCATTATTCTTAGAAGTGGCTGTGTCAGAGCCAAGTACTGACCTCAGAAGAGTGATTAGATCGTAGTAAAGCTTGTCCTTGTCACCGGCGTCACTGTAACTGGCGCATAATAAACAATAAAATGAAGAGATTTCTGAAGATATGGCGTGAACAGCTGGACTCATCAGGATCTGTTAAGCGGACGGGACAAAGTCCACGGTCAACCGAAATCTAATCTACTGACACAACCACAGTCAATGAGCTAAGAGCTATACCCAGTAAATTCAGACCACCAACAGCAGTGACCGTGGAATCACTCTAAGTGCGCAACCAGTATCTACTAGACAGTGTGAGTGCTGTCAGTTCGATACATTGACTGCTGTCCCAGAGACCAGTCTGCAAGGTGCAGAAGAGGCCGACTCATAATGCGCTCAGCATCCGGACGGAAACGGCTCCCTAACACCGTTATTCCAGAGTGAGAACGCTGAAAGCACATATATTAGCGTGCAGAAGACGATGGAGGCTGGGAGAGATAGGACTCGCTGGAACAGTGTTGACATGGTTAGTTACAGTTGTTACGGGATCTTGCTTAAACGCCCAGAAAAATATGATCGACTGACAACAGAATGAAATAGTGCTTGAGTGAACTCAAATTTTCCGCCCTAAAATAAACAACATGGAAACCTTGATTCCGAAGAATAACGCGACTGACCCCGCTAAGTGCCCTCAAGCCAGATCAGAAGACGGGTGCGAAAAAGTCACCTTGTTTCGACCGAAATCATGTATAAAATGAAAAAATGCAGGGATATATATGACACGTGGTGATCTACAAAGATTCTCGAATCAGATGGCTGGAGGATTGAAAATAATGAAAGTGGTATTTGAGGTCACTAAGCTATCGATGGGTGTGGCAGATTGAAGGTGCAGTGGATAGAAAAATGGTGAGGGCTACCTCTAAACTGTTTTAGGAATTTCTCTTTAGTATGATTAGATTAAACGGTTTTTTTAGGAAGGGGACATTTTTGGAGGAACAAATGTGTTCCCCGACAGATTAGTGGACTGATTACAAGAAATAATGGTCGGTAAGGTCTTGAAAGTTAAAGTGCGTGGGGGAGGCTCATGTCCATTCACATTTTCTGATAAATGGAAAAACTAAACCATAAAACTAAAACGTACGCAGGTGGGTTCGAGGGCAGTACTGGCGTCGGTGTAAAAGGAGGTGCTGTTTGTAAACCTGGGTCACCTGATAGAACCATGATCCCTAGAACTGTCTGCCTTCCCCTCAGTTAAAGTACCTAATAGTGGAATGCTTTGCCGTTTCGCTGTGAAATATATAGCTTATGTTCAGTCTTCAAACACAACATAAAACCTCTTTAAATTCTTTAGGAAAGCTCGCAATACTGCGGCTGAGTTTTCGGTTTAGCACAATTTAGTACCGTAAAATACGGTATGGGAAAGGTTGTCCTAACAGCAACAGACTAACCAGCATAAATTCCTGTCTAGATGGTTTATATCAATGCAATAGCTTGTAGGTTCTTTTGCATAGGGTCAAGGCAAATGGAAATCCGATGGAGTTCGGGACACAGCAGTGTCTGTTATGACCTCCAAATTCGGTCGTCAGCTGTATATAAAATATGAATGTAATCATATGATCCGGTATCCCTCTGGATTCCGGATGGGGGGGAAGTTGCTATCAATGTTTAACCTCACATAATATGCACCAGGCTTAACTTTCAAGGTTACTGTCGATAATTCAAGTCAAAATTCACATATCATCTCCACATCTGCAGATGCACCTAAATTGTAGCCAGCAACAACGGCTGCTGTTCAGCGATGAGGTTTGGTGCTATCATATGACCGTGGTGTGCCTGAATATTAACTACGCAAATGATTTTCATTAACGGCATATTAGAAGCAGTAAAGTACATACATCCAATATTTCCTCAAAAGAACGCGGATGGCATCTTCGTGAATTAAAAAGGACTAAATGGCGCTCTGACAGGAAGTCGAATAGTTGGACAGCAAAACTAGCAAAATGGTCAGAGAGTATATGGGAACAATAGCAGCAATACCCATAGAAGATAAACATCAGCGGATTCCATATGTCAATCAATCAGTGTGCCTGAGAGAGAGAGGGAGAGAGTCAACCTCCTAACGGTTGTCATTAAACTAGCCTAGAGTGAGTGATGAATCAATTAATGTGAACGGATGAATGAAATACTGCGATGTTTTTAGATGAAAACAGCATCCATGTAGTTAATCTAAATGGTGTTGTATTTCACCTGTGTCGTAGGAAAGCTAGCAGAGTGTTAGTAGGGACACATAACATGTAGGAAGAATCATTTCTTGGAGAGCAGATCAGCCCACGGTAATAGTGACTTGAACGAACTTTAAGGGAAGGCAAAGCACAGATAATGAGACTTAAACACCTGACAAATACTTCTTTTGATTCTATATGGGTACAAGCATTAGTATTACTTCTGTAGACTTAACCAGCTTGTAACACTTGTTAAGTCCCATTGAACACATTTTGAGCATTATGATACAATCTCAATATTAACAAGATAACGTTGCTCTTACGAAATGAATATAGAAGTGTAAGGCTGAATTTCAATAGTTAAACACACTGGAACAATGCATAGTTGTTTGAACATTAGTTGATGGCAGCTAGAGTACGATGCGTACTTAAGTCATTTGATGTGAACTCACTTATGGCTTAGGGGTATTATCTGACTTCTACATGTGCATCTCTTCATATAAAGACAATGAACTCTATGCGTGCAAATTACCTGTGGTGCGGAAACAAACACTGAAAGCAACCCATAACATACGGAGGCAAGGAAAAGTAGGTGCGTTTATCTACTCGTAGCTTGTGATGATTTATAACTCTGTATAGGTAAGTTACATAATTCATCTGTTAGGATTCGGAAATACACTGATCTGAAGTTTCAAGCGGTCTTTGTTCTTCCTGTTTTCTCGGCGGGTTGGGATTACATTAGTGGCGACGCCGTTGATCCCACGCGTTCAGTTAACAAAGGATCATGGCCGAATACATGGATATGTTTATGCAAATGCTTCAGACAGAATAAACTCACTGAAACATTGACAAAAAATGGAACAATGTTCACCGCTTCAGTCAACAAGGCCATCACGGAATTTCGATATGAACCAGAATCAGGAATACTGTTTGAATCATGGTACACAAGATTTGGAGATATATTCACTGTGGATTGTGCAGCTTGGGAAGACAGTGACAAGTGAGATTACTGATGCGCAAACTCGGTGCTGTTGAACACCAGAGGTACACAGATTTAATTCTACCTCAGAAGCCAACAGATATAAATTTCGTGGAAACAATTAATTGTCTCACACAAATATTCAGCGTTCGTTTCTCACTATTCCATACCTGAGACAAGTGCTGCAAGTAAAAGCATCGAAATTTAGAAGGTTTTGTGTATTGTGCTGACAGAATCAATTTAGAAGCCGAACGGTCCAACTCGAAGGAGTTTATAATGGATCAGTTCAGGCGTTTGCTTTTTTGAGGGGGCTACAGTCAGCGTCTGATGCGGAAATCCTGAACCGCACTCTGTCGAAACCTGACAGTTCCCCAGAGCTCACCCTTCAAGTAATCACAGAGAAATGTCTAAGGATGACAAGTATCAAAACTGACTCCGAGTTGATAAAGAAAGGCTCGGCGGTCAGTGAAGTTAACCGACTACAATTTACGCCAATTACATCAGGATTACTTGAGTTATACGGAAACCTATGATACATCTGGTACTATCCTCACTATCACATCCACCACGGATTTTGCACCGAAACACGATTTTATGTCCATTGTTGTCAATGTTTTCTATCGGCACACCAGTTTGGTTCTAATTCAGAGATTGCAATTATTACACGTTGTTCGTAGGAAGAATTAGGATGTCCAGAACTTCAGCCGATTGGAAACCTAGCCTATAATGCTTTTGGTGGTCAAATGATTATTGCATCAACCGTAAACTGTGTATGCGACCTTCGTGGTCGCAAATTTTCCGCACAGATATGTCATAAGCGATTGCTCACGTAATCTAGTTGGCATTCAATGGATTGAGAAATTGAAACTTTGGGACAGTCGCCATTAACAAATTTTGTAATGCGACTGTCAAGGACATTAAACAGGTTTCGTCTGAAGTGAGAGGGAAATGTGGGGGCCTCGAGCATTCGATAGTTACCCCTCAACTCATCGTCCAACTACAAGCAGAACCTAACAGTTTTTTCTGACAGTCTTGAATTATGCACTACAGCAATAACGAAGTTATATCCAAAGCAGGATGCAAAAGCCGTTTTCTGCCCCCAAACGACCAGCACCGTATGCCCCCGTGGAACAGGTCAGTAAAGAACTACATTGTCTAGATTCGGCAGCTGTCATTAGCCCATTGACTTATTCAGAGTGGGCAGTACCAATAGTCGCTGTCAAACAGTCGAACGGATCACTCCGCATCTGTGCGGATGTTTCCACCGGTTTAAATATTGCACTAGAAACCCATCAGTATCTTTCATAAAACCCAACACAAGGACGCATATTTTCGAAAATTGATTTCCCTGAAGTTTATCCACAAGTTCAAGTCGACGATGGATCAGAGCAACTGTTAACAATAAATAAACATAAGGAATTGAGTCGCTATAATCTATTACCATTTGAGATAAGGTGTGACCCGGTGATATTCTAGAAAATCATGGATACAATGTCTTTTGAATTGTCATCCACCTCTGCTTACATGGACGACATCATAATCGTCAATTACAGTGTTAAGGAATATTTTGATCATTTAAAGACTCATGAAGCGTATAGAACAGTTTGGTTTTCATATCCGCATGGGAAAATGTTTATTTTTCACTTGCACATTTCGGTACCTAGGTTTCATTGTTGACTCTAACGAACGATATGAAGATCCAGAAAAAGTTAGTCATAAGTGAAATGCCACCAACCACTGAGGTTAATATTTCCCAGTCATATCTGAGTATGATTAATGAAAACATTTTTGTACCTGACATGCAGATGTATCGTATTCTATTGAATAACCTAAGTTTGTGCAATTCTAAATGGAACTATACGCCTGAATGTCAAACTGCGTTTGAATCCATACAGTCAACTTTGTCATCACCACTACTGTCAACATATTACGACCCATCACTCGACATTATTGTGGCATCAGGTGCGTCCGGATAAGGATTTGGAGCTGTAATTCTGCAGAAATTTCAGGATGGATCACAAAAAGCTAT
>LOND01004531.1:14577-25289 GCA_014220965.1 Paragonimus kellicotti
CGATAACCTCCTTAATGTGTTTTTATCTCGTTTGCTGTCATTAACTTCAAACTGTTAACTTCGGTAACAGAAGTTTGGTAGCATGAAGAACTGTTCTATGAAAGTGATTCCAAAAAATTCAGGTGATCGAGTAGACGGAAACAGATATTCACTTCTGTAAGAAGCATGTACAAACACGGGTATTATCAGTATAAAATAAGTCCAGAGAATATTACGAGTTGATTTTCTGGTAGTAAATTATTGCAGATCAAAGGTGGATGATATGATCAAGAATGACCAGTTTACTCCTCCACGTTCATTAAGTGGAACGCCAAAATTGGACAGGAGTTCTATTAATTGGAATTATGGGAATGCTGATTCTCTCATTGAATCGCGCGTCGTATGAACCTCTCATATGTATTATTCTATTCACAATCCTGAAGTGTAATCGGTAATCATTACTCTGGTTTTCATGCTCAGTCGATGAACAGGAGAAACCCCGCGGTATTGTGTTAATTGTAGATTACGGTCAAAAGGGTAATGATGATTGTATGAAAAGACAGTAACAAAAAGTAAACGCACAACGAAACCTCACACGTTAACGTGGAAAGGCGTGACAAAGTAAGAAACATATGCGTTACATACACATACTCAGCGGTGGTTTATTGCACTGGAAAAATATGTTTTCTAATAGCTTCGACATACAATCGAATTCGTTTGTCCTTGTGTCTTCCAGTTTGTTTGCGGTGGTCCTCAGTCAACTTTTCACGATGATGTCAAACCATCACATGTTTTGCGCACAAGCGCTAATTAACCAAGCCGAGTTTTGAGCAATTGCAGAGTTTTGATCAGACGAGCCACGTTAAGATGGGATCGTTCAAGCTTCATCAACTATCAGTTGTAGACTGTTGAGCAATACTGCTTCGACTGGCTGGCTGGTCACGCAATCCATATCGTAAACCATGTGAAAACTAGGGATTTGATTACTAACCGCGGGGTGATGATATTATCAAACGGCTATTTACTGTGAGGATTACTTAGAACCAATTAAATGTGAAGTACAGACAACATGCAGACCACCAGCACTCACAGGGTGCAAAATATGATATTCGCATACCTCCTCACGACTTGCCCTAATGGATTAGAGTGATTTATGGGTTTATATGCGTAGCATTTAACTACCTCCCTCTGTACCTCTCTGGATAATGAATTCCCTTAAACTTACTCAGAGAAATAGGACAATCGTTTTAGGGTCTACGGTGTGAAGCGTTGATGGATAGTGTCATCGCATCCAACTTCTAGGTCGAATTTATGCTGTTCTAGGGTGTTTCCAGTTTATTAAAGGGAAAAGTCAATTTGTCTAAAAGCGAGTATGTTTTCCGTTCACCACCTGTCCTATTGTCTCATATGAGGATCATTGCTAAACGATTTCAGGGTTACCGTTTTCGAACAGTTTTTTTTGATCAGAAGGCATCAGTTTGAAACCTTTGCAACTAGTGTAACTGTGTATCTGGTTGATGGATTTAGATCTGCTGAGAACATTGCACTGACATTTACAGCATTGCTTTTCTCCATCAATCAGTCGTTGGTAAGTGATGATTGTGAGGCGTGGGAAATTAAACAACAAAGCACGTTAACCTCCTCCGGTTATATTATAAGGCTAAACATCATCTACGAATGCGAATAAACACTTCGCCCTTTGAACAGTTTGAAAAATCTATGCAAACCTATTAAGACCCAAGTAACATCAGTTTTCTAAGGCCATAAATTCGGGTAACGCTTCGTATTCTGAGCATTGTTGGATAACGTGCCGGTTTTATTACTCCCCAAACTCCAACCGATTAATGGGAACGCTTGTGTTATGTTTGAGATTGGGGTTATACCAGTAAAGTGTCGACCAACAACCCCAACGTAACTGTCAACGACCCAAATATTGCATCGAAAATATGACGAAAACAGGCAACAAATTGTAATGTCAACCTAGAGATCTAGAATGAGAATCAGTCAAACACTACAATCGTTCACTAAACGTCTCACATGATGTTCATAAAAAATTCAGAAGTCGTGCAAACAACAAAAACAACTTTACAGTCGCAACCGTTATTTGTGCTAACTTTCCGTACTACTCGGATAAACTCACAAGTCCAATTAATGATGTTTGAGTTACCCTGAAGCTCATAATATGCGTAGTTCAATGGTCACATTTATTAATAGCTATATAACAGTGACTGAATTATTCACGGTACAATATCACCGAAATATATTCCTTGTGAAACTTGACAGTGGGTGCTCTTTCTTAATCTACAGATGACGATTGGTCATCCTGGATCATTCCACTTTAAACCATGCTTTGCCAGGTTGGCGAACTGTTTAACCATTCCAAGTCACGCACTACATTTTTAGCGCCGCCGGCGCAAAAAACGCTATCGTAAGTACGGCGTGCTGTCTGATTAGGCGAGTGATGAACAGATGTGTTTAGCTAGCATGTTGTAGGCAATATTTCGGAAAACATCAAAACCTTGGTTAGATTTGTGACCTACCAAATTAACCATGGGTCTTGAAAGGCTTGCAAAGCTTACAGGCTCGTCAAGACCCATTGCTAAAATAGGTACCGGATCACGGGTTGACATTGATTTGACCGACCGCACTAGCCATCCGTTCTCCGTTTACCCTCCTAACGATCCCTTTGTAAAACTTTGATATAAGTTGTGACGTATCAAGTTAGACGCTGAATCATTGAAAACAGGCTTGGATGTCGCACTAATTTTCATAACTACGTTGGGAATCTTCGCGCGAGTTTTCAAACAGTTTATTCGCGGGAATAATGACAAATTTAGACAACTATTCGGTTGCAGTGCATCCCAGGCAGCGTTAGCCTTACACAGTCTTGTATACAAACAAGCTGAATGAATAAACGGAGACAATTTTGTTAGGCGGTAAAAAATGGATCGTTTTCTGTAACCATCGTAAAAACAAACTTAGAAGTCAACAAAGAAACTTTAGTCAAAACACTGATGGACCACTGAATGTATTGTTTTTTTATACCGTTTATTATTGCCAGTTGAGGAAAAAATTGAAGTTTGGTTATTTTTCCGAACCAAGGAGTCTTAGAGTGGTAATATTGCAGAACGTTACGCTTCATCTATTCTGCTCGAAAAGGAAATGCAGGCTTGTAAAATAAAATTAGGCGACCTCACAGATCACGTCAATCCTTTCGTTTCCTCTGTCACAAGGCACTCTGTTCTGAAGCAAAATACTCAGGTCTAGTATACATCAGTTTCCAAAATTAGAGTGCAATTTTTGGGCTATTAATAGCAATGTCGCGGAAAGTTTTATAACACTGAGGGAAACGTTCAAATTCAAATTGAAAGGGTCGTCTTTTCGATGATTTTGGTATCAAATGCCCATCCCATTGCTTAAGGGAATCGTGTTGAACCACTTCGCCATTCGTTTATCGAACAAATAAAGCAATAACAGAGTTCCAATAATTTATAACGCTTTTAATTAAACACTACCCACACTTTTTCGCAGCCTTCACACTCATATAAGCCTTGTGGTTAGCCCACTACGAAAGAAAACATTAAGCTCAAGTTTCACTCCTAATGGAGCTCACTTACAGTGAATTTCTTCGTCCGCACGGGAAGTTTGCACCTTCGCTCTCCTGCTTATGGGACGAGCGTGTTGAAGTCACAATTGGCGCGTCCGAATAAGTATATCCACGCAATCCAGCATAACTGTGTGTCACTGGTGTTCATCCTCGCCCGGTCAACTCGACAGGAGAACAAACAGAATCGCTCTGTTCATTCCAGCGGATAACCCCAAGATCAAGACTTTTTAGTTAGACCGAAGTTACCATCATCATTGAGCGAGCTGAGCATAGTTAAAATCTTTAGTAGAAGTTGGAGATACTGACAAATACCTGCTGACGTATTCGAAGAGTGATTCCTAAAGCTTACTGACAATGGCCACCATGAACCACAGTTTTTTTTCAACTTTTCGTCCTCTAATGTATTATAACACATCATATATTTTAATTCGTGGCCGATATACCAAAATACTGCCAAGCCGTAGACGACGATAGTTCTTACAGTGCTGCCAGAGTATGTTTATCGATTAGATATTATCGGATATCTGTCAGCTTTATTGGAACCAAAACCGGAACGTGATTATTGACTGGAAAGCGAACTTGATGCTTCTTTATCCCTATCTACTTAGCTGTCTACGCGCGCTTTACGTTCGTGGACGATGTCCGAAATGGTCATTTGCGGTGGCGGTTGAGGTGTTGGCGATCGATAAGGCTGTCTGTTACAACAAATGTTTGTCTCGTGGATGGAGCGGAACAACCTTTCACAAACTGTTGATGGTATCAATTTTGTAATGGAAGCAAACTACGGAAATTGCCATCACGAAACCGTGGACTTCAAGGCCGTTTGATAAAGATCTCAACAGACATCGAAGGGTTGTCATTCTGTTTGAGTGTTATCCGCCAAAGTGACATCTTCTCAGTTTGGAATTTGTCCAAGATGGACCCATTCCGGGTGTTAGAATAACCTTCTAAGTACACTGCGATTGTTCTGAACCTGTACGAAAATATAAAGTCTCAGGTGCCGTCTTATACGAGTGCAGATTCAGTAGACAGACTGTAGTGCGATCAAGTAAGTTTCATTATGGTATTGCAAGTGGTACGCGATTTCCGTCCAACTTCGCCGGAAGCTCATCAATGGTCTATTAGTTGTCACCACTAACCAGTTTTATACTCCCGCTGAAGCTTGGCTGCGAGAACTTCGATATGAACGGCAAAAGTCGAATTTAGTGAACAACATCTCAACTTGTCTTGTTCAGTGGCCACTTGCACTAAGCTAACCACGTTAGTGGATCGTAGATCTTGCTTATTATTTTGACATTCCAACTTAACTGGTCGTTGATCTGTAGTAATATACAATTGTGAAAATATGAAACCTCTTCGATGTACACCATCAAACCGCATTCCAGTTATCAGTTTTCTTCTTGTCTGCACGTAGCGCATATATATATATATATATATATATATATGTATACATATTACAGGTTCTCAGTCCACATACATTAGACCGCTGAATAACTCCGTGTCGTTCGAAACTAGATGAATGGCGTGGGATTTTCTCAACACAAATATTACTTGAACGTCTTAAGGTAAGGGTTAGGGCGAACATTTATTCCAGTTCTTAGTCCTACTGACACATTTGTTTGTAATGCAAAATTGTTACGACATTGGTCCTAACTTTTCACTACGGATGCAGCTAAAACACAGCAACCAACACGTTTTACGTGAATTGGTGAACTAAACGCATACACATTTCAGATTTCTGTATCCGTACGACCTAATAGCCTAACTCATTCAATGAACACTCAATGAAAACAACGTTAATAATGATGTGTTTCCATCAACTTTGAAATTTTTTAGACTTTACTATTCTGCATGTGACCAACCTAATGATGGTAGTGATTGTAACCTCCTGAATATATCTTGTCATGTTGTTCATGACATAAGTAAAAGAAGGTTTGTTCTTTTCACACAGTAGTGTAGGTTCCAGTCATGATAAACGTATACTTTCCCTGTGTTGATTGACTTTGCTTCGTAGATAGCCTCAAAACATTTCACTGAGCTGCAGGCCAAGATCGTTGGAATATAGATTATTTGTTTCGCACTTTTTATAATTCACCAGTAGTAGAATCTACACGCACTCCACAACTCCATGTTCGTGGACACTACACCATGTTGTCAGTTGCATCACTGACAGTAAGTTAAGCAAAGCATGGTTGTCATCTTCAAAAGAACACCAACAACTGCTAATGAATAACAGCTATTTTAGCTGCCTATCCGAATTGATTACCACGTGATCAAGACTACATGCTAGTGTCTCTATCAAAATCTACACCTCTATAATCACACTCAAATGGTGAAAAATTTCCTACTTTCCAGTGTGTCTTCAGGAAACTGCTCCGTTCGATGATTTTTTCCCTCACAAGCAAAATCGAGTTAGCATTTTAAACCTCAACTGACACAGCCGTAAGGACTGTCTTCTATTGATTCCTGTAGTGGACGCCTCATAATTTTGGTTCAGCTTGGTCAGTTTCTTAGCGGCAGGGCTTCATCATCGTGTTTTTCGGTAATGATTCTTTCATTAAATAATGATAATATGTTAATAAATAACTCCGTGTACCCAATTACTCTCGATGTGTATGGTCCTCTTTGAGATCTTGCCAGTATGTGTCTCTCCTCTTATGTCAAACGTTTGACCAATTAACACTTAAAGTCTTATTATGTGGTTGGGGACATTTTGGAATAATATCCCCTTCAATTTTTAACCATGTCTGTGAAGGTTACGGCCAAATTGGAAGATGATGTAAACAGAAAACTTGGACCACGTTTTGCGTTCGGAATTAATCAGTTTGGTGTCACACAGTGAAAACGTGTTATTCATCTTGTACTGATCAAGATGATCATTACTACCTTCTGATACTACATGTAACGCATGCTGAATACGAGATCTGAAGGTAACTGCTAACTAAAATGAATGTATAAAGGCCTCGATACATTCGAGCAGACAAATCCTAAAATAAGTATCGATCAAATCAAATTCCCGTGCAGTAAGCATCGGCCAACAATAATTGGGTGCAACTGTCCGGAAGTCAGAGAAAGCGGAAAAGTTCGTTTCAATTTAACACATACTACTGATAAATGACAAAAACAATAACAAAAGCTACTTGAATATAGTCCTCACCTCTGCTTGGTTTGTTCAAGCTAGTTTGTTACATCTGTCCTGTTGTGTTCAGCATGGTGCGGAACGCTGAGGCATGTTTGGTTTGTTTGTAGAAAGCCAATACTAAATTTGCTCTTATATGCGTTTGCCGTGTGCAGTAAACAAACATCATGACTTGCGTACCGTGACTACACATGAATCGTCCACCTACTGTTTTTATAACCACCATCTATCTAGCGTCCATTCATTATCTGTCATCGATCTATCGAAATTTTCCCTGTTGGTATTGTTTGACAGGCTTTCACTTTCATCAGCACTCGATTGTGCTGATGAACTAATTTCCCGCTGACTGGTAGCGAATTGTGAAACGATGTTTGGTTGCGCTAGTTCGAGCGCCTTTTTACTGGGTAACTTGTGTATCGGGTTCATTCTTATCTAAGGCGAGAGGACATTTTGTTGTACTTTTGCCAGCAGTATCGTATAAATTCCTACCCTTTCGATTACGTTTACCAATGTTTTTTGGACTTGGAAAATAGTCCAGCTAACACGACTGTCTGAATATGCGTTATTGGAATTGTCGCTTACGTGCTACTGGATGAATTGTTCTACATCGCCGAAAACGATTCAACAATCTGTAATCTTTAGGAATATTCACTGGAATTCATTCGATCAAAGAGGACTCGATGTGAGCAAACTATTATATGGTCATAATAATTAAACTCTTCTACACTAGTGAGGCAACAAACTGGCCAATCATCTGAGCAAGCTTAAAATGGGTTAGGATTGTACGTGCAAAACAGTAAATGTACATGGAATAATTCCGTTTTCGGAAGGCTCAATAGCGCATTTAACAATTTCACCGTGGAAGAATAGAAACTTCCCATCCTGAACGTATGTAGAAGAGAATACATAAAAGCAGTATTTTATCTTAGTTATAGCTAAAGCAAATGTACGGTGTCATGAAGTTGGTTAATTTACAAATTCCGGTGACTGAATCCCTCAGACGTGCGCAGCACTAGATATTTTAGATCCTCCACTTATCCCCTAATTAAAAATGCATGACGCTCGGGCAACCTTGAAGGTGTCTTCTCCCGCCCCCAGGTCCATGACCTGATAGGTAACAATTGAGTATTGAAAGGAACTAGAAATCTGCCTGTCATCATACTTATAAGGGATAATTTTGGATTTTAACAGAAAACAAATAGTTTTTGGAGCAGATGTGTTTGCCAAGTTGATGAAAAGGATTACGAATAACTCGTTCGTTTTAGCGAACAGCGCTATGTCCACGATGTTACCAATTATTATTGAAAGTCACTGCCTCACTGACCAGTGGCTACGATAGTAGAGCCAATTTTCTGTTCTGTGTTTTATAGAGACGGTACGTTTTCAATGGTCTGCTGTTTTTGAATTCAGGTAGTCTACACGGTCTATGAGAAATCAGATGACTGAAAAAACACGTTAACTAATTGTTCACCTACTCCCCTCACAAATTAGCAACGGTTGTAATTGCATAGAGCTTATGACTGTTAGCCAAAGCAAAACTCTAATCTGAAGGTTTTTTCTGAATAAACTCCAGTGGGGTAGTTTTTAAAGAACACATTGCCATCAATATACATATATATGAATCTAAGCTCCGATTACTCTTTAAAAAACATGACTTAATGTTTCAAGTTACAGTTAACAAGAAGGTGTCATTGTGGAATGCATGATAAAATACAATGCTATTAAAACCTCAGACTTTGATATCGGAAAATAATGGCAAACTCGACTCCGATATTTATGATTAAAAAGTGTATTTTTCCTCTTCTAAATATCGCAACGTCCAACCATCTTAATAAGATAAGAATTCGCATTCACCCGGACAAATCCTCGTTAAAATTGGAAAGACATCTTTAATTGTCCAATAGCCGAAATAACGGACAGTGTTTCAGCTCAAAAACCACATCGCAATTGCTGGTTAAATTGAAATGTTGAGAACATCTATCCGATTGCACTCAGGAAAACACTTCAAAAGTGTCTTAGAATAGCTATTTCAACTGTATAGCTCAATTAACCGCGAAAACAGAACCTCATCCATATGAGGTATTGATAAAATAGATTACACGGTAAATCTCCCAAATGCTTCCACATTACAATTTCTGAGATAACGCAAAGTATACAATGACAAATTTATTGTAATTTGCCTCTACACCAGATGTCATTGCGGCTGATATGTTTCTTGTCAACGTACACGAGTTATAGCGGCGAAGTTTGAATATTCGAGAAAGACTTCGGACTGTCATCCATAAAAATACCACATATTGAAACGCCTTCTTCTTTGTGTGCTTGTTGACAAAGATCGACCGGGTTTCAGTAGGTTCGCACGCGTAGTTTACTGGTCGAAACACTCCCCCACCTATACGTCGTTTTTGTCCGCACCAGTTGAATCGCGAGCACTGAAGGTTGTGATCGTAAGTTTCCTATTGTTGTAAAATGGTAGTATATTTTTAGTCGATTAGGTAATTTTGCTTTTCGGCTGCTGAGCCTGCCGTTTACTGCTCAACTATAGTTGAGAAGAGCGCTTCAGGTTCTGCAAAAAATTGTTTTCGTTGTTTTACACATTGAAAACTTCGATGTATTATAACAAATAATGGTTGTGAATTTTTAGTTACAACACTGCGATTCATGAAAGGCCAGCCCATGTACGACATTATGAGGATCAAAGCTTAAATGCTCGTATTCCGAATTGGCAAGTCAAACTGTAGGCACTACAGTGTTCATTCGTGATATAATGGATTGTTCTGCCTAGTTCCAATGTAACTGTCATCCAGAGGATTAGTGAGCTCATGTATGTTCGTACGTTTTAATCTATTTGGAAATTTAACTTAGAGGGTTGTAATAAACGGCTGCTACTGAAATTTCACATGAGCGAGAAAAATACAGGTCCATGAGTTTCTGCCGAAATTCCGATAGGATGAATGAGTTACATTTTCAGTGTTCCTGTCAGAAATGTGAAGAGATCGCACTGTAAAATGATGAAATGTCACTAAGGTAATTTGAGAAGTGCGTGAACAGTGGTCAGCAAGAAAAAAACCCACTGATTTTTACATCCGATTATATCTAGAAAACGGTAAGACAGCATTTCATGTAATTGCTTAGTTTGAATGGTAAATTGACAGGGGAGGCACAACAGTTGTGTGGCCCTGCTCACATTGGTCCTCAAAACCTTTTAGTACAAACTGCCACTTTTAGCATCGACCACTTTGGTGAAGATGTCAATCGGTATATGAACGTCGGTTTGCTCCCTTCTGACTGTTGGATTGAATTCAGATAACACGTTGACAGTACATGTGTACTCCACAATTCAGTAGTCTTTCAAAATCGTTGGGTCCATAGGACTTTAAGGATAGCGTAAGAACAAAACATGCACCTTTGTTTTGTTAATCTGAGAACAAAGTGTGGTGAATGATTCGTAAACTTAAAGGTAACAGTCCTGATGAAAGGTAGTTGCTCTAGAAAAAGAACGTTAGTTTACATCTTACCACTGAATCTTTGTAATATACTAGTCAGGTGACGTTTGACATACGCCAAGTTCGATTGGAATTATGGACACGCCAGATTTGACTACAGAGTTGGGTAGTGCATTCTAGCTTGGGAAGACTCTAGATGAGTACATGCACCTATACGGTAACCTGATGATTTTAAGTTGAATGCAGAGGAATTACCATTTAATCGCCATTTCCTGATTAGTAGAAGGAGGTCTACGAATAAGTGACAAGTTGCGTTCACAATTTTGTTTGCATCGTCAAGTTTCACCTTTGTAACAAGCGAATCATTAAGACTACGGAATATTGCCAACAGTTTCTGGCACTCACGCATCCTGATCGCACGACGCTTTCATTTGCTTGTTTCTCAATTCTTCTCGCTTGAATGATGCACATTTTAAGATCGGGTCAACAGTCTTACTTATTTGTTTCTCCATGGGTGCGCACAATTAGAGTGTATATTTCT
>LOND01004532.1:14878-27834 GCA_014220965.1 Paragonimus kellicotti
GGTTAAGTATTGCACTGTGTGCATGCACATACTAAGTGCCGCAGAGCGATCAGCAAGAGATAAGCGAACGCAGAAATAATGTAGCACTTTCGACATGACATGAGTGCATCCAGCTTAAGGAGAGTTCTGAAAAAAAACCATCAGAGTTACCATGGTGTTTTTCTTACTACTAGGGGGCTTTGAGGGTTACGGTCGAAGTTGGCATGCATGAGCAAACCATACACGCTATCTGAATATACAACTGGACTTCCACGTGAACGCACAATCACCAAATGGATGAAACTCGCGTTCTTTCCATAGACTCAGCATATGCTAAATGTTGGTAAATTTTTGGTGCACCAACGTGATGCATATAGTCGTCAATCATCTTACGCCAGCTGGCTGAGTAGAAAGCAATAAGTGAAACCGTAAGAGACTACCGATTAGCTTACCTTTAGCAAGCGCTAAAATCAAAGTGTTGTAGGTGATCAAAGTCAGTTGAGTGTCTTTAGCGCGCAGCCGATGCCACAGCATCTGCGCTCGCTTCAGACCGGGTCCGCCAAACTGTTCTAGTAGCTCGCCAGAGGAAAGTGCACGCTTAACGAGTTCGCTGTGGAAACGGAAAAGATAGAAGAAAAAGACGAGAAAGCGATGCACATAAGAAAAAGGCGCATTCTACAGGTTTGATTTAGTGTGGTGACAAGACAAAGAAAAATTGGAATCAAACGCCAGACAAAACTATAAACAAAAAGTTGAGGACCACAGAAGCCAAACTGTCTAATGGACTGCATGTAAGACCAACAGGCTGTGAATGGATGTAGTTTTACGGAGAAATTTTATAAACCAAATTACAATGATGCGCACTAAGATTCCAACTCAAACCCAAATTCAACTTTCAATTTAGTGATGGCCGTCCTTCGTCCTGCTCCTAGGTTCACGAGATCAAACGCGTGAAGACACCGCACATGTGGTGAGTATCCGCAAGCCTTAAGATTTAATGACAAAAACTGGGCTACAACAGTAACAACCTGTCACAGATTGATACCGGCTCACTGACATTTGATTTTGGTGATATCTGGAGTAATTCATTCTTCAGGGTTTAGAAGACCACAAAAACAAGAATCTTTTGAACAGAAGGCTTGTTCGGTTTAACGAAGTGTAAGAATGAATGAGAAGGGACAAGCTAACTGCCGGAATCCAAAAACCCCAGACCCCAAAGCAACCAAGTCGTTGACAGTCCACATATGACCTACACATGATCTGTCTCTTACTTGGTCTGGCAGTAGGCCCATTCCAATCGCTTCGCCGAGCAAACGCTTAGCAGATATGCCGACCGAGGTGCGTCGGTTGATAAGCGCGTTATAAAAACCAATATCTGGGACGACCCCTGGACGGCGAACTGCTCGGATAAGAACATGTTCCCACTCGTCAAACTCATTCTCGAGGGCGGTTGACTGTGACTGTGGCATCGGGAGCAGACCGACTAGTTCCGTCAGAAGAGGAGCGTTCAGTTGGGATTTGTAATCGTGCTCGATTGTGTCTAAGATTCCACACAAACCCCCGAGCATCGCCAACCTTTGCCACGGTAACCACGCGTTCGGTGGAGGGATAACCTGTTGTGAAATTTTGGCATAAGGTGACAGGAGCGAATGAGGCGGCCAAATAACAGTATCTTGTGTTGACCAAAACTACAGCTATTTACACATGTACATCTACTTGTGTGCAGTTCCAGTCAGATAGACAATAAGTCTTAAAATTAAGGAGCACAACTCCCGAGGGTTTTGTAACCTGATTGTGTCGTGGTTATACACTGAACTGTGAGGTGGATGGAGCACGTGTATCAACTGATGGAAGTTAAATACACAGTTCTCAGAAAGAAGCATTTTCGTGAAGCACATAATTTCTGCAACAGATATGTCATTTAAGAAGCAAATCTACTAGGACATCACATGTAACACTCCTTGAGGTTAGAAATGGGCCAAGTCTCATTCGATCGGCCGTTAACACTTGTCCGTCTTGACAGCCATTGGTGGTCTGGCCACACAAAATCCATAGGCAGAGTAGAAAGATGCTTGATCTCCAGAGTGAAGGAACACTTTACCTAAATGGGTGCAGAAGTCCGTGTTACCGGAGAACGGCAATGTTGCTGAAACACGTAAACAGCCAGTTTCCTCAATCGCCAGACACGTCCTGATCACTGGTCACGTTATCGATCCATCTTGTGCATTCAGAGTCCTGTTACGTCATTCTAACCCAAGATTCTTACGGTTTGCCGAAGCAGTCGCAATCAACCGACTCAAGCCAGCTCTCTGTGTTCAGAAACAACTGTTTGTGAATTTGACCCTTCCCTGGACTTAATGACCTATCTTAACACGCTCATTGATTATCCACCTCTAATTGTTTGCTATAAAAAACCGTTCATGTTATTGTAAATTTGGTACTGACGAGTCAATACGAAATGCTTGCATCTACCAGTTTTCGTGTTCTAACGGTTTTGTTCAAACTTCTGAAGGGAACGAACTGTTTCAAACTGAAATTTGCCACATTTTGGAAAGGTCCGAATCGGTACTAAATAGGCGAATTTTTAAAAAACGTTTGCTTTAGAACCTCTTGACTCGTTTCAACGAAAAAATTCAGGTAAATTATACATCAAACTGTAAGTGTACTGTCCACGCAATACCTTAACAAATAAAACCGAGAAGGGTTAGAGTAGCCAATCTGAAGCGGTCGTGTTTGACTCCAATTCTGTGTGAACATTTGGTTACACAATAGTCAAAAATCTAGTCAATGTTGCATCTTTTAGAGACGATTACAACTCACGATTGTATTCGACCAACTGGCCTCATCATTACGGTGTCGTTCATGCTCGGCGACTTCTTCAATTTTTCTTGCAACATATGTGCGTACGTCCCTAATGTTTCATGACAGCAAGTAGCTCATTGATTACTTGACTGCAGTATGTGAGACAGAGCACACGCTAAAGCTTGGCACTCAAGTTTCGCACCCCATATTTTGGATTCTAACATATCGATAGGAGCAGCACGGTGATCATCAGGATGCAATGCTATTCCTTCCAAGTTCGACCGAGCATGCACGCCTTAACAACTTGGCGGCGTTTCAAGCGATGTTCCACAACAGCTCACGTCAACCGGCATACACTTTTATAGTTCCTCATAATCTTGGACGCCTACACGGCTTATCAGGAACCGGCAATTAGGGTTAAGTATTGCACTGTGTGCATGCACATACTAAGTGCCGCCCAGCGATCAGCAAGAGATAAGCGAACGCAGAAACAATGTAGCACTTTCGACATGACATGAGTGCATCCAGCTTAAGGACAGTTCTCAAAAAAACCATCAGAGTTACCATGGTGTTTTTCTTACTACTAGGGGGCTTTGAGGGTTACGGTCGAAGTTGGCATGCATGAGCAAACCATACACGCTATCTGAATATACAACTGGACTTCCACGTGAACGCACAATCGCCAAATGGATGAAACTCGCGTTCTTTCTATAGACTCAGCATATGCTAAATGTTGGTAAATTTTTGGTGCACAACGTGATGCATATAGTCGTCAATCATCTTACGCCAGCTGGCTGAGTAGAAAGCAATAAGTGAAACCGTAAGAGACTACCGATTAGCTTACCTTTAGCAAGCGCTAAAATCAAAGTGTTGTAGGTGATCAAAGTCAGTTGAGTGTCTTTAGCGCGCAGCCGATGCCACAGCATCTGCGCTCGCTTCAGACCGGGTCCGCCAAACTGTTCTAGTAGCTCGCCAGAGGAAAGTGCACGCTTAACGAGTTCGCTGTGGAAACGGAAAAGATAGAAGAAAAAGACGAGAAAGCGATGCACATAAGAAAAAGGCGCATTCTACAGGTTTGATTACCAGGAACGATTATGCATAGATAGACAAAGTTTCGCGTAAGAGGAAATCAAAAGGGGAAGTTTAAAAAAAGCACTACAAACAACAGTACAGATAGCCAACAGAATACTCTATATCTACAAGTAAGAGACTTGCGCTGTGTAAGGTATGCAAGATGAAAGTGTTAGTGATAAGCCAGACAAAAAGGTGTGAGAATGGCAAAAAGAAACACATAATATTTGAAACATTATTTGAACAGTTTGAACAAAGCAGTTAGAACACGAAAACTGGTAGATGCAAGCATTTCGTATTGACTCGTCAGTACCAAATTTACAATAACACGGGTGCGTTTTTTATAGCAAACAACTAGAGGGGTGGATAATCAATAAGCGTGTTAGGATAGGTCATTAAGTCCAGGGAAGGGTCAAATTCACGAACAGTTGTTTCTGAACACAGAGAGCTGGCTTGAGTCGGTTCAGAAGTCCGTGTTATCGGAGAACGGCAATGTTGCTGAAACACGTAAACAGCCAGTTTCCTCAATCGCCAGACACGTCCTGATCACTGGTCACGTTATCGATCCATCTTGTGCATTCAGAGTCCTGTTACGTCATATCGCTAACCAAGAGTCTCCTACGGTTTGCCGAAGCAGTCGCAATCAACCCACTCAGAAGCCAGCTCTGGTGTTCAGAAACAACTGTTCGTGAATTTGACCCTTCCCTGGACTTAATGACCTATCCTAACACGCTTATTGATTATCCACCCCTCTAGTTGTTTGCTATAAAAAACGCACCCGTGTTATTGTAAATTTGGTACTGACGAGTCAATACGAAATGCTTGCATCTACCAGTTTTCGTGTTCTAACTGCTTTGTTCAAACAATTCAATATGTTGTCATATTTCAGAACGCGGTTGGCACCGAAATCATCTGGAAGTGAGAAATGTGTACACTTAAAGCTAAACTAACATTTCAGACTCTAGAGAGAAGGGAATAGCAGTTATCAGCTACAATTATTCACCTGAAGGAACCGCAAACCGTCTTGTCGGTGCTACGCTAATGATATCTGAACTCGTAGTGTTCTCAAGAAAGAAGTTAAATTATTCTGCTCCTATCACACGTTTAAATAACGCGGACGGAAGACTGATAGTTCGCAAACTATGTGTGGACAAATTTTGATGCATCTTTACGAAGGCGTACAAAACCGTTTATACATTAACATACAAAATCAAATGCAGCGACAAACTATCAGAGTTCACAATCACTGCCACTGTCACAACTTTACGACTGTTTACAACAGACCATTTTTAGTTCAACATGAACAGGCATGGCAAACGGCAAAGGACCCACCTGCTAAATGTTTAACGGACATCTCGTCTCTCCAACCTAATGCAATTCAACTAGAAGCCTCATCCTGTGTTTAAAATTTGGTATCCCTACCGGAAAGGCTAGCTCTTTTGAGACTCACTTAGAACAGTGCTGCAACTGCTGCTGTGTAATCTATCAGAAGAGAATAAGAGTTGGTCAACAAGGAAGGTGGCGGAGTGAGAACATCGTTCGGGAAGTACTTCTAGCCGGTACGAGGGTTTTCTCACAAACCAAAAAATCTGTGCACTTACATTGCCAAGGGCGAGCCCATGTTGCAGATAGACAAAGCATCGCAAGCCAATTTGATGAACAGAACTAGTTGCATCATGCATAGGTAGGACTGACTGCCAGTTGCCAACCCGGATTACGGAACATATCCCAAAATGAGTCAACTAAGAGGTCACGCAAAAACATCATAACCGCATACATCTGTTGTATATCACATTATAATCGTGCAGCACCGATGTGATCTGGCAACCACGTTTCGTGTTCTGTACTCAGCGTCATAGCCAAACACTGTGTTACACTGAAACTGTTCCTACACAAAAGTTGAAACTCGTGTTGCATGTTCCGACACAGCTATTCCGAAGATTTTGGCCACCCTGGTAGTGATAGTGATTGTGAACTCTGATATTTTGCCGCTGCATTTGATTTCGTATGTTGGTGTATGAACGGTTTTGTACGCCGTCGTAAAGATGTATTAAAATTTGTCCGTACATAATTTACGAACCGTTAGTCTTCTGTCTTTTCTAGTCCATCCACCTTTCGCCTCGTAAATGAGGCTTGCTTTTCCTTCCATAGTTCTGTGACAGTTGAGCAACAGATGTACAGCTGTGAGCGTTTCTGTCAATGGATTTTGTGAGCTCTACGAAAAATCAACAAACAGAACGAAACACTACGTAATGACAGTAAACAAATCAAGAAGATGACCCAAAGTGACGTCACATGATGGTCACCAACAGTGTCGGCCGTCATACGTAGGCTTATAGTGGACTACTGATAACAGCGCTGTGTGGTTTAAGTGTGTACACCAAGGGTTATTGCGATGGTTCGCACGAACTGAAGACAAAAACGCCACTTGTACGGAAAATCATGAACGGATTACGAGAAGTGAAACATCAGACCAGTCAAAAACTGATTGGTTGGACTATGACCAAGATAGCCAGTAAATTAAAGTGAGCATTTGTGTTCATTGAGACACTTTTCTTGCCATTTTTCACAATAAACTAATCCTTGATGCCAGTGGTCAATTTGCACATGAGCTTGTTATACGGTGCTCAATGACAAAGACGAAAACTTTCATCAGCACAACTCTATCGGCAATCCGCCAAAGTGCACCGATTGGCGAATGAATTGATTAAACAACTTGAGGCACTTCCAATGATATCGTAATAAAACGCGCAAATATCTTACTTTTTTCGTCGTTGAATAGAAGATAATGAAGTGTTACTATTATTGGATCCAATGAAAAGATGCTCGTTTTCGCGATACCATACGCCACAATCTTCTGCACATGCCCTGAAAAAAAAAACAAAGATGATTCAGAATCACAGACAAGCACAATCGAGTTACGCCAGTTTTGTGCACCGTCTCGGGCGCACACGACCGGGCATGATAAAAACAGTAAGTGCGAGATACGTGATATAACCAACAAAATTGCAAAAGCATTAAAAACGGTATGCAGGTTTTGATGCTGCCTCTAAAGAAAAATACACCGTGACGAACGGGTTTTCAAGCACAAATGAAGCAAATTAGTCAAACAAACATGACACAACGCGGGGTGTGGACTATTGATAGTTTTGTGTGGAGTGTGAAAAACTGGGACTGCAAACCGGTAGGCAAATCTTAGGCTGAACATTTTACCTCTATGTAAGTGAGAATAGTGTTGATCCTTAGATCGAATGGGCGCTGCTCAAACTGAAATAAAGGTAAGCGAACTGAGTAAAAATAAAGAATGCAAACAGTGCAAAGGAGCGATAGGCATCATTGAAACAGCAGGCCGTTGACTGTGACATACCTCCAAGTTTAAGAAGGCGTTTCCGACAAGTTGCACTATTAGCTCCACGTCTTTTCAATACGTTGGTATGGCTCATGGAAGTACTGTCGTACTAATCGCAAGCGATTTTGTTAAGTACATCTTGTAGCAGCAATCAAGTGATCGATGGTGTAAATAGTCTAGACAGGAGAGATTGTGTATTCAAACCATACAGGCTGTTGATATAACAATTTTCATCAGTGCACACCGGTATCACATGTCATTGCTCACTTAGAACAAGCGAACTGGTTGAGGAAAAGGTCGTCGAGTAGTGATAGAACGACCTATGTCACCGAGCAGGCGTATCATCAGGACGGACAGACTCTATCGGATAGGGAGCGTAATAATCTCGTCTCACAGGCTCAGCCGATTTGGGCATACTTTATAGATATAAAATCGCTGCTTGTAAAGTCGTGCCTTCTCCGCGAGCGATGGGTTAGGCTGGAAGCGGCAGCCAGGTGGACAGAGCAGGACGTCGGTTAGGAGCATGGGAGTCCTGAAGTTGAAGCCCATTTGAGTAGGGTGGTCGCGGTTTCATCGCTGGGATTCGAAGAACAACAGACAACTGATTTAAGGACGCTATTTGGCACGGCGTTTGTGTTGTAAGTCCCCACTGTACATTCTTAATCCAAAATTTCCCTGTTGTGGTAGTATGTACGCCATTTTACACAGCCAATCGTGTTGAGCAAGTATATATCACTGGTTATAAAGTGGAATAACTACAGAGGAGTTGATTACTCTGCAATCTATTGGCAGTTTGATAAAAATGGTATGTTTGAAATAGTGCACTGGTGGTGACAGCCTCAGAATTTGGATATTTTAGATGCAACCTCTACGAGCATCAACAATCGAACAAGGATTCAACGAAAGATACAACAAAACAGTCAACATTAGGTGGAATTCTAAACAACCTTCCTATGACATAAACATCACAAAAGAGACTAACGAAATGAGATTGCATAACGTTTTCGACAGTCCTTCACTGTAACTCTACAAACGGATACCGTACGAAAAGGTGTTTACATAACAAAAGTTATAAGTTTCAGTAGCCTCCTGATTAGCATTTAGACTTCAATCTCTCCAGTAAATGATAAGGACAGGAACATGATCGGACGAACAAGATCCTAATAGAAATACACGAATATTTCAGAAACAAGTATGGCGTCGATTAGTAATAATCGTACATGCCCGCAGCAATCTGAATGATTCACTAACGAACAGCATAAATAGTACGGATGAACGCGATAGGGGAATTTGAGACGGAATAACCGACTGATCAACTGTTGGTTTGAAAACTGCGCCGATAAGGTGATCGAGTTAATATAACGTGAAATCAAACCGTTCACATATGAGTCAAATGAGATCGAACACAGTTAAAGGAGTCTGGAACAGGAGTAAGAATTGCATCAAACAACATGGAACACAGAGGAAGACCAGTTGCGATAATCAAGTTACAATAAATTCTCCACACATGGTCAGTGGTCAATATTCTGTGTCATATCCGACAGCGTCTCTAACTGCTAATACTGTGTGTAGCGGATTACCAAACCGGGGGTACGAGTATTCCAACTCCCGGCAAAATATTTCAACGCGACAGCGAGGCACACTCAAAAGCCCACAGCGGATAGATAGCGGACAACAAGGACGACAGAACGAGCCATCAACCAACGAACGAGGAATGACAGACGAAAAGCCCTCAACAGAAGGCGTCGGCCACACAAAAACCGGGCAGAAGTGCACACGACGTGTGAGCGGAAACCGGGGGTGTTGTGGACCGGAATTCTGATTCATAAACGCGAGCGCGTGCGTAGCATGGCAACCAGCGAGTTGGGCAATAAATATTGTACTTGCAACATCCGGACGTGTTAAATTGACAGAGGAAAAGCTTACACTGGAGTATTTTAAGCCTCAGTCTCAAGGCACTGCCTGTCTATCGCAACGCCCTTATCAGTAAACCCCAGATTTTGTAAATAAGACTCCACGAGTCAAGCGGTTGTTTGGAATACGAATTGTTCGAGCCAAAGAAGCCGCTGACAACAGACCGCATTACACAAGGAAACGCCAACATTGCTATTACGGAATGATCGTTGTTTAACAGTCACATTATTCGCATAGTACGTTCGTCAGATGTCAGCAATCGTCCGCAAGGAGCGACTGTCAAGGACGGACAGAGGCGAACACTTTCCGGAAATACAAAACACAACAGGCCAAATGCTACAACAAAGTATAGAACGAACAGTCAATGCAATCATTCTCGCTAAAACTTGTAAACGCACTCAAGCGAATCAAGTCTGCCGAGACACTCACAATCGTCCCATACAGCTGACAACAGTCGGGCAGTACGCGACAGGTAAGTCGTTTCAAATGAAATCTGCGTCCTATTTTCTATGAACAGTGGAAACTGACTTCCAGTCCGTTCCAACTCTGATCAAATGCATGCGTACATCGTTGGGCCATTCACCATGGGTGGGATTTCATTTAGTGCACAATTAATGTATGGTACGGTCCTTCTACAAAAGTGTTGTTACGTGTAGTACGGTCTGTAAAGATACAGCAAAACGTTACCGAATACACGTCTCATTAGGGGAAACGCCAAGGCAAAAAGTTAAACTTCGAAGACAAGACAGTTGTAGAAATTACTCAACGGTAAACAGAAATAAAAAGAGGCGACGAACAACAGCCGAAACATTACTTGAACAGGCGTGAGTAGGTGGCCTGAGTAGGTTGGATACCGATCTCTTTCATTTTCTTGTACACACGGAACGCATCTTCACTTTGACCCACTTTGGACAAAGCTTGCAACAGCATATGCGTGTCAAAACGGGTGGGAGCCACACGATCTCTGGTGAGCATTGTGTCGAAAAAGACCTGTTGTACATAACAAGATAAACGAAACCGAGTATAGTGCAGTTAATTTCAAGCTGGGAGATTTCGTCTACCTTTAGGAAGAAAACAACTTGGAAGGAGATGACCCCACGCGACATTAAAAGATTTGACGGAAATCGAGTGCATCTTCTAAGCAGACATTCCGGAAATCTATAACACGAATGTCGGGATGAGCATCGGGCACAAGAGAACTGTTTGGTCCTCGGTTGTTTTCGACAGCCAGCTCAGGGCAACCTGGTAAATCGCAAATAAAGTATGAAAATCAGTGGTGAGAATAATGGGCTGGCGCTCAGAACGAGCAATCGTGAAAGGCAGCTAGCGAGGGAGGGGGAGGGGCGTGACCATCAGAAATCTCCATTTTACGCTTCCCAAAGAAAAACGATTTTGGTTAATCGGAATGGGTAGATGTTCTCGGATAAGTCTTACTCGGTAATGCTCATTGATTTCTGGTGACTCTGACTACTATATCTGGCAACTGTACTAATACCCACACAGTCGAGAATATTTGTTGATCACCATGTACTACGTATGTACCGATGCATTTTTCACCTTGCTACACACGTTTTCGGTCGGAGCAAAGTGACCATTTGAAGTCGTCTTTTGATTTGACTGGGTGCGATTAGCGGGTTCAGGTGCGTTATTCATAGGGATTAAGGTCCATCCTTTTGTTTATCCCACAGTTGGAAATTAGAGTTCTGTCGAACGCTCTTTCATCTTGTGGTTGATGTAGTGTGTTGTTCAGGCGGTTATCACATTAACGGATTCACACTATACGTCATGCGTCTTCACCAACTGCAGATTTATCGCTTGTTTACGGATGTGCGCTGATGAGGTAACCACTGGCCAAGAGAAACCCAAGGAGATTGTTATTTCTATGGGAGTCTTGACAATCGTTGTTTACGTGGCTTTTACAAAACACTAGTCCTTCATTCTGTTACCACTCTTTACTTGATCTTGTGTGACTCTCAGATTTACGTTGATCCAACACTTTTTACCGTGCTCAGCAGGCCGCCTGAGAAACAACATGAATTTCTCGAACGGTGTGACACTGCCCGGAATTAGTCTGCCTGCGAATTCGTGTATTAATTCTGAGTTGACCTGGCCGCGGAGAATATTGCATCGACTCTTGCCTGCAAAGTTGTTAACATGCTGCAAAATTAGATCGTTTCGAAAAAGGTGATCCCGAATATATATTGTGGGAATAACGTCAACGTCATGTTAGTGAATAGACCAGAGTGAATCATCAACATAGAAAGACAGGAATGTACCGACAGACCAGGAGCATTATTATTTTGAAGGATCCCGTCATACTAATAGAATGAGATTGGACGTTGTTGTAGAAAACGATTTTAGTCCTAACATTTGAAAGTGTGATGAAGAATGACCGAAACACTTTCTTCAGTTGTTCAAACAGCAGCACACACAGGGACTGCACCATTAGCTTATGTTATTGGAATGCATAAGTCATCACTGAATTGTTCACCTTGAACTCTCCACATCCATGCAATTGATTGAAGTGAAATGGCAATTCAGTAACTTTCCATGCGTATTTTAGTCGACCATCAAGTATTTGGTCTTCGTCGACAAGCTCGTCGGGCACGGTAGAAATGTTGGACCGACCAAACTAATGAGGGTCGTACGCCGGATAAAGTAGGAAATGAGTAGATGAATGATCAGTTTTTATCAAAGGTGAACAATGGTAACCGAGGCTCGTCGCATAGCAAAAACAAACTGTTTTAGTTAATCTGTATGAACAGTTACTAAACCGAAGCACGTTCAAAAATTTGCAAGAAGTCTGAGTGACGGAGAGGTATAACTGGCCTATGTTCCATCCGAATCGGCCAAGCGGTGCAAACTGCTCTGTTCATTTTTCTGTTCAACAGTGTATGGTGAGCGTCATATCGCCAGAAAGTTTGCGACCCCAAATGGGAGCACACTGGTTTCTGGGAAATTTTCAATACGAGTGACGTATGAAATTTCTTTGTTTACTGGCCAACAGAGGTCAGGCTCAGTAGCCCCAAAATCTGATGGACCCTAAAATTCCTAAGTCCAGAATGATACCCGAGAGAGACACGTCTATCAGACATCATCATACTTGTACTAAGAAATACAATGGGTAGGTACGAGTTATATTAGAATCACCAGTCAACCCAGTTGAGAAATTCGGGCTTCGACTGAATGGATCACTTTACAACTTACGAAGATGTTTTACTACTCACTGGTAATGTGATATAAACACCAGGTTATTTTGCCGTTGCGACAGAAGAATGCAATTCAAATTATACACTGTGCAAATAAAAGCTGTTATTACGACGCCACCACAAGCTCGATTTGCCGACTGCGCATCGACTGTAAACAAGGATGACTAAGATAGGCAGCTGATGACATGTCAAGACTTTTGGTAGGCCATAAACGACATGTATTACCATTATGGTGGTTATATTCAACTGACTTACAACTTTGAATATGCCCGGTCTAGTCATGAAAAGAAACGCGTAGCAAACAATCTCGTTTTCGGAAACACCGAAAACGAGATTGTTTGCTACGCGTTTCTTTTCATGACTTACAACTGTTCGGCCGAATGGGAATAAGGCAGCGAAGATACAAGAGAAAGAACGTGACCGTTTAACGACAAATTAGTCATGTTTGAGCTATCTATTGGCTTTGAACGACAGGAGAAACGCATTGTACATTACACCGTTCCAATAAGAAGCAGGCGTTCGTACTGACGAGGTCATATACGGACAGAAAGCTTTACAAACTCGCAAGCAGACAAAAAGTTAAGGTTACTAAAAAGAACGCTACACATTTGTATGTAGCCCCACCAACCAGA
>LOND01004534.1:24956-38882 GCA_014220965.1 Paragonimus kellicotti
TTCACCTATTCAGGGGCGTATAGTGTAAACAAGCTAGGTTGCCTCACGTCAAAGTCGGCCTCTGCCATTCGGATGGTGATTAGGGGACCTGCTTCGGACAGATGTGCAGACGTTGCCTGTAAATAAGCATAACGCAATGAGTTTGGTAACACAGCTGTAAAGTTTGCATGGTTGACATGGCTGTCAAAGTCTCGAATAACGGCTAATTTTGCTACTGGAAGTAGGTCAACGTTGACCCTGAATTTAGTTGAGATTGATCAGTTCATTCCATAAGCAACAACGCGCCGTATTCTTTCAACCCCGAAAGGTGAAACATGCCGTATAACAACTTTCATTTGCCGAGTTTTTACACCCGGCTTAACCCTGTCTCGGCACAAACGTCTGAGCGAAACGACGCCTAAGCGAACAAGCTACAGTCTTCAATCACCCATATTATTAACATCGTAGTATGGCGAGCACTGTCAAGATGACCAATTTGAGCACGTGCACGCGTCACATGATTGGACCTTGCCGCCTTGCCGCTCGCTGCCTGCAAACCGAACTGTAAGTGCTTACTCGTCGTTTGACCAAAGTGTGTCTGTGAGACTCCGGGTGTTAGAAGCAAGCTTCGGAAGAAAGTGTTGGCTGCCACCAGGAAGTATGCAAACTGGGATCTCCGTCGATAACACCGCCTTCTGAGTAACCGTGTTGGCAACGTGGAAATAGTGCTAGTGAGAAATTTATGTTCGGGTCGATCTATGGCCCAGCACCGTTTTACAGTCACTAGAGGTCTACAGAAAAGGTGAGCACAGTAAAACTATTATAGTCATGATACCACAACGGAAGGATGGGGTTCGATCATTTTGTGCAGATATGTATTTTCAAAGCTTCCTCTGTAAGCATATGGAAGTCGTCACGGAGAAACCCTAAGGCAATTTGATGGCGTGTTCTGTTGACCTCTACTGAAGGACATAAATCGATGTCTGTTCAGTTTACTTTGAATCGAAGCGTTTGCGTAACAAATGCCATCGAGAAGTAGCACTATGTGATTTCATTTCAAGCTTAGAGAACGTTTGGTAGTGAACAGCATTAGCAACATGTCCCAAGAAGTCATTTACAAGATGTGCATCCATACGATGTACGGTTTGAAGATATCTATTTGATGCAGCCGCCCCGAATATTGCTGGTTTATAACATTAGACCTCTGAGCCTACAGCCATTTCGATACGAGTTAATAAAGACTTTCGCGAATGAACTGCTGGGACCCTATCCATTGACATCTGAACTTCCAACATGCAATAGTTTAACATCGACATACTTGTTTGTTGAACAAAAACAGAAGAAGAATGCCGAATATGTGAATGCCGCAACGTGGCCTTCGTGTTGTGCTACTCTTGCAAATCAGTGTTCTATGAAACCAACTGTTCGCAGCTGATGAAGAAGGTGCATATCGCACGACGTGTGCACAGCAAACCACTACGAGGTGGATCACATTTCCGTGGAGAGAACCAATGTTGATTTGATCGTTTTGTCACCGGTGCACTGCGAACCATGTAAGTTGGTATTGAACTAGTGGTCAACGCGTATACAGGATTCATAATGCTGTCTCAAACTATATACACAGCCGTGCGTATGTTGACGGTTTCGGCCTGCAATGACCGCCTGCTGACATGTAATTAAATTAAATTACGTTTTTATGAAGGATTCTATTCTGCCTAATATTCACATGTAATATTTCTTAGACTCTCAGATGTGTCCACAAAGCTAACTAGTGTCCTGTCAATCCTCATCCGCACAGACGCTAATGTAGCAGATTATTCAGAGTGGCCTAGTGCAAAGTTATAGGCGACGCCATTTACATAAACAAATTTACATTGGCATACATTCCTGGCAAAGTAGTTATCTTATACTTACCTCGAATGCAAATAATTCCAGAAAAAAAAAAAACAACTTTTTACTTATTCTATTGATAAGGCGGTGTTTTCCGTAAAGCCCTGCTTCTGTGTGAGCCGATACACGTTACGTCCCAGAACTGTGCACTCGGTAACAAAATCCGATTTAACCAACAGGCATGCCTTCCAACCAAGTCGGTTGAGCGAACGGGCACAACACAGTGCTGAAACCACAGTCAGATTAGCTAGTTGTGGGTAGAGAGGGGTTGTACGCACATTTCCAGTAAAGTTTGCCAGTCCGGTCGGCCCAGTGCTTTGGACAACACGATTCACGACCGATAACACTTGCTGTTCATACACTCCTTTGTAACCGTTTCAACGTTTGAGAGGCAATGATGGCTTGGGAATGGCATCCGCATACAATTTGGTTTGGACGAATTATCATGCTGGAACCAAACCAAACTCTTGGAACGCAAACAAGAGGAAGACTTGACGGTAATCTAACAACTCAACGGCGTTTTGAACTGATTTTTATTTATCAGGCCTGCAGTAGAAATGCGAAGGAAGCCACTAGAGGGTTTAATGCGAAGCATGTGAGCACGCAATCGGTCACCTGTGAATCAGTTCGAAGGCTGATGTAAAAGTTTGTTGCAACGGTCAATATTCACGACCTGCAAAGGGGTGATTGACCGCACATGTCAACAGATGATTGTTCTGCCAGCAATGTTTTGCAACATGTAAAAAACAGCCCCCAAAACATTGTCCGTCGGCTCGCGCAAGAATATAACACTTCCAAATCTGTTGTACTCAGGGTTTTCAAAAGACACAAGTATCGATCATACTGGGGGCCCGATTACAGGAGCTTCAGTTGTCGGATGCGCACATACGTGAGTCATTCTGTATGTGACACTTAACAGAAAGGAATGCTGATGGAACAATATCCTGTCTGAATGGATTCGTGCAGAATCCTCCTTTTTGAAACAGCAACAACCCCCATCGGTTTGCTCCAATCCGAAGTCAACATAGTTCATGGTTTGGGTGGGACACGTTGAAATACGGTTTATCGGGCCTTCTTTTTTTTCATAAAATCGTTGCAGGTAAAACCTTAATTAGCATAATCGTTTAAAAACAAGAGCATTCCTGTTTGCAGATAATGCAACAGAATTTTGTACTGGCGCAGGAGCAACTAGGAGCACTTGACTATGTTTGGTTTGGACAGGCTGGCGCACCACTATGTTGTACAGTATATACGCGAACACCTAGTCGAAACGTTCGAGCGACGATGCATTGGTCGCTGTGGACTAAGTGAGTGGCCCCTACGGTTGCCAGATATTACCCCTTATTCTTGCGTGATGGTATTTTTGATTTGTCAGCAGAACAGCATATCTGTGGCGATAATTGTCAAATTCACATAGTTCTTAGATTTCTATCTCATTAAAATGACGTTTTGGTTCATGTTTAATGCGATGCTAAATACTGGGTACCTTAGCACACGACGCATTAAATCATTATTCACAGGCACACCCTAACCTGACGTAATATATAGAGAAAACCGTTGAACACAGGACAGAAAGATGTATTGCACGGTATTTAAGGACGGTTTTGGTATAATGTTGTAGACGCACAGCTAAGCGTATACGAAGAAGATGTAAACAGTTCTAATTAATGCTATCCAGTACTATTTACACATTGCTTATTCATTTGTGAAAGTACAAAAATGGTCCCAGTATCGGTAGTTGTTTCCTTAAAATGACGCATTGGTCGCGGTCTGCCAATATGTTCCTGGTTCCGGCATGGTATTTAGTTCAGTCCCATTTACTACAGACATTTCTCAAGGCAGCGTAGGTTTCCAGAGAACATGCACCTCAACTTGGACAGCATTTCTTACAAGCTGTCTACGCCAACGTTAATTATGCAACAAGTTGCTTTCATCACGGTGCGGATGAAATGGTCAAATAAGACATATTGACAGTAAGTGGTACGATACGGCTCTGTGACAAGGCCACAAAACTCAGAGGCGACGTCCACTGTTTTCATAACACGGCAATAATACGTCACGTCAGTTCACAAACGGCGCGAGAAATTCGAAAACGCAGCATGCCGTACTTCAGATTCTTTGGAAAAAGTGCTAGTTTTTTATCAGACTTTCAGCTAGCTGTAAATCCGTTTTGTTCATGAACTTTTTATTATCTATCGTTTGGTGAAAAAATTATCATGATAGTACAATTCGTTAGGCAAATTTATGTGTGCTTTGCTCGTTTGCACTTATCTGCACATGCTGTTTTACAATCCAGCATTGACTCTCAAGCGCTGAAACGGTTACAAAGGCGTGTATAGACAGCAAGTGTTATCGGTCGTGAATCGTGTTGTCCGAAGCACTGGTCCGACCGGACTTGCAAACTTTACTGGAAATGTGCATACAACCCCTCTCTACCCACAACTAGCTAATCTGACTGTGGTTTCAGCACTGTGTTGTGCCCGTTCGCTCAACCGACTTGGTTGGAAGGCATGCCTGTTGGTTAGATCGGATTTTGTTACGGAGTGCACAGTTCTAGCTGCAGTCGTTCGAATATGGAGACGTTCAAGTGTTCCTGGACGACTTCGAGGACGTGGCCGAAGTGGTCGGAGTCAAGACCGACCGTGGGAAGCTGGCTGCTCCTGCGGACGCTGGTGAAAGGGTAGGGCGAAGGCGGTGCTCAACGCAGCGCGGAGAGGCCCTGCGAAGATGAAGTGAACTGCCGCGAAGGAGGCGATCAACAAACGTGCGCTCAAAGACCCAACCGACCGCCGTGACGTCGTGCGGCTGTTCAACGCGGCTTAGCTTGGACAAGGAGTGGACCTGGGAGATAGGACAGTGCTCGGTCGGTAAGAGGGCGGTTATTCCGTTGCTTGTTCATGGAGGGAAACAAAACGTAAAAACGACAACTTAGATGACGAGGACCGTTTGGGGTCATAGCCTGCTAGTTAACGGCGTGAAAAAATATAAGGTGAGTACTTGCACCCAGATCGTAAGGCACCATTTAATTACGTCCTCAGGAATTAAACAAACGATCCTTGAAAACAAATTGCTCGCTGCAACAGGTGCCATGACTCACCTGAAGTTCATGAAGCTGCCAACCAGGTATCCGTTCCCTGTCACTCACAGGACAGCAACAGAGTGACGTCAACCAAGTATGCGCGACTAAAATTCGAATTTAATAGCCATCCTTGCTCCAGTTCACGGTAGAAAAATATGTTGCGTTATTCACGAACCACGATGATCTGTATGGCTAATACAACCGGACTGAACATTAAATATTAATAACTGGAACATTCCGACTTAAGAGACCTCGTAGGATATCGGTTAATCCTGAATAAAATGTTGGATGAGGATGTTATCGAAGAAGCCAACAGCCATACAACTCGCCTGTTCTCCTGGTGAAGAAGTCCAACGGGAAGTACCGCTTTTGTGTGGATTTTAGACGGCTGAATCAAGGTAGCACACTTGTGCCAATACCGTTTGTCCCCAGTATTTTCGACAAATTGCCGCAGACGAAGTTGTCCATGGTGTTGGACTTACGTTCCGGATATTTGCAGATTGCAAACAAAGCCGCGGAACGTGAGGAAACCACGTTTTATGGCGAACGAAAAACAATACCAATCCGCAGCGTCGTTCACATTTCGATGCTGATGGTTCAATTGGTAAAACGACTGGATAATGTGGCGGTATATGGAGATGATATTGTGATATACAGTAACACGGAATCGGAACATGCTGCTCCACCTAGATGCTGTCTTAAATCGAATTAAGAACTGAAGGACTCCAGATTAGCCGATCAGTCATAACTCGAAGGAGCGTTTTTGCAGTCAAAACACCAATACCACGTGAAATATTGCACAAGTTGAGCAGGTTGTCTATGCTATCAACAGCACTTTCAACCTTATCGTAGAATGTTGTAACCACCAACTCTCTTTCAGCCTCTGCCTTGTCTCAGTAAATCAAATTATTTTAGATTAAAGTACATTTAAAGTACGTTATAGGATGAATCTGTCTGTTAATTCGTTTTAAAAAAAGACCTACTTCAGGTTGGTTTTGTGATAAATTCGGGAACGCCTTCAAAGTACTGAAACGATATGAATTCAAGATACCCGTGACCACTGTATCCAACTGAAATGTGTTTACAGTGAAAATGCACCCTCAAGTGAGCGTAAACGTTATGAGCACTTCTCTGTTCGTTGAACACATATCCCTTGCCCCTTATATGGTTGGGATAACCCTTTGGCAAATCGAACTGATTCATTTGACTTATAACAACCGTACCAAGAAATATATACGCACAAATGTTTCTATTCCACAAAATTTACCCAAGTATTTTTGACACCATATGACACATATGAATTTAGTCTGGTAAGCACTCCCAGTTTTGCAAAACGCAAATTCAATTCATGGTTAATCGATTAATTCAGGTTAACTTATAGGATGGGTTTAGTACTCGGAATTAGGGACTTCGAATAGCCCTAGAAATCGTACTCGAATTGAAACCTCCACACAAGTAATAAGGAAAAGACCTCGTACTGGTTGCTGTAGGCAGTTTCTATTCATGAGACAAGAAACGGCATTTATAGATATGCAACCGTATTAAACAAATCACAGTCTGTCACTGGTTGATCTCAATGGCACATGCAAAGTCACAAATTGTCAGCTGATTGGTGTAATACAACAAAGAACTTGGCGAATAACGGGAAGTGTAACATGAGGCTTTTCGTCCAATCCTGATGTGGTATCTTAACGCGACGTTTGGATTGGTCCCTTGTTAGATCTTCTTGTGTCGGGGTTTGGATAAGCGGTGAATCGAGTAGATTTCACCACAATAAATTCATCACTGAGCACCCGTCAAATGTCAAGGGCAAGGTAAGATCTTTCGACTACATTAATTTTAGACCCCGCGCAATCTTCGGAGAGGTGTGCAGCTGATGCTCTTATTTCATTCGTATCGCTTTCATGCAGAACAATTTTTTCCTCGATAGGGCCGCTTGATTGTCGGTTAAAAGAGTGGAATCTCAGAATACTCACAGCTGGCCACATGGAGTAGAATGATCCCCAACATATACTGCTTGCGTAGAACAATTCTCCTGGAAGCCGTATGGTCAACCTTCCGTTTTTTATTCGTATATCGAATTATCTTGGACACATAATTAGAATAAATCTACAGACACTTACCAAAAAACTGTCCCATCTATACATGTTGTTCAATTTTTAGGCTAGGTAAATCGGTTCTATTTGACAAAAGCTAGTCCCGGTCAAATTAAGAGTACTGAATGTACCCACGAATAAAAAAATAATATCTGTCCTGACCTCAGACAGATGATTAATGTCACCAAACCGCAGACTAGACTGATAATGTATATGCTAATTAAACGCTACAGGGACGGCGTATTTTTCGATCAACATTTATAACTCAACAAACTGTAACTATAATGTGCTTTTCTGTTTTTGTAGGGGTGTACAAATGACAATCGGGAAGACAGGTAGCGCTGATTGGTGACTACGTTTTACAGCTACTGAACAACATACTGACGAAAGAATACATCATTGCGGATATATCTTTAAACAGCTCCATCCTCATCACAGCCTCACTGCTGCGGGTTACAACGTTTTTCGTATCATGGCGCAGATATCTGTAAGTCAAACGGGTCATGCTGTGGGCTGAGAACTCGGATAGTACAAGGATTGTTTCTTCAGACAATACACACACACGGGGTGTAGAATTCAACACTACATCAAAAAATAATACTGTTTTGTGCAGAGTAATGAACGCCTGAGTCCATGGTTGCAGACGCCAAGCTCACGTATGAAAAACACCATTTCTTGTTAGGGTAAACGCCAATGTTATCTATTATGTTTTCACCTATTACTATCGACTCTCTTCGTTTCTTAATAAACTGCGTACCGGCTTCGGTGATGTTGACAGGCCTGATGAGTAGTCCGCTCTGATCCGAATGCCATACCATTTGCGTAGTTGGCCTTGGTAGATCCACCGTTGACCTCTTCCATACTTAATAAAAAAATATACTTGATCGCAACGTTCCAGCAACATATATGAGCCCTCAGTTTACTAGGAACTTCCACATCATGTTGCACCCGGACTCCGCTGGTCTCCATACTTAAACTTCGGATCAGGTCCGAACACAGTGCATCAACCGGACATCCTTGCAGTTGATTGCTGCTTGGGAACCACCTATCACGTTCTTTTTGGCCAAACTCCAAGCTTCTGTTAACTCACGCACGTCCATCCGTTGGTCTCTTCATAAGGCAATTTCCTGATCAACTGGCAGGCGTGGCGTGTGTTTACTCGTTAGCTCTAACGGTGATTTCTTCGCCGCAACATCTCCTTTCGATTCCGTGATTTCACCACCATGCCCCATCTGATCGCGCGATTCTTTTATCCCCCGGTCCGTCTGATTGGGGTTAGTATGGGGTTGCACAAACTTTCTTAATTTATAAGTGATCCAAATGGTTCTGAAACTGCTTACTTTTGAAGGCAGGAGCCCTGATCGGCCAAAACGTTTTGGGGCATTCGATGATACTGTCCACTTCAGCCCTGCACAAAGTGTCTGCATGCAAATTGAGTATAACGACTGCCTCAGTCCATTTCCATAGGTTGTTCATGAATAGTTATTCATCAAGTTCACTGAAAATAATTTCCCAATTCTGCTGACTGAGTTTATCAGAGGGAGTTATTGATTCATGTGGTTGATGCTCTTCAATGGTTAACATCTTTCGTTTCGGGCCGGTAAGCTTTTCATATCGGCATTTTGTTAGTTTCATAACATTCCGTAAGTGCTAACTGTTGACATCCCTTCACAAGGGCCGTTCTCAACTCTATCGCAAATACCGGGTAAGCTGATTCCCTTCCCCGGTTGATACGTCAAATTTCCGGCTGCTTGCAAACACGTCTTATCAGTGAACTCAGAAAGCCCAAACTTTCGGACGTCCTTCACTATCCGGAGTTGTCTTCTTTATAGTAGCTGGTCAGTTGTCTACCGGATAACCCCACCCATCCTCTGCACTGCTTATAGTCTTCTACGATGGTTCTTCAGTCCAATACGGCAATGTCCTTGTAGACCTCGTCCAACTGTTGCACTCCACAAAGTAAACCAGGATCGTCGTTTCCTCTTCCTGACACATGGCGACTTGCAACCGTTTAATTGCGCAGTCGGTTATTTCGTGGGATTCTTCTCCAACTTAATCCATTCTAAGGGTTTGTGGTCGGTATAGAAACGTCAATACAGCAAACATGGTCTCCACTTTTCTAAAGTCCACACTATCTCCATACATTCCTTTTCCTTTGAGGAGTAGTTTCTTTCCGCCGGCGTTAATGCTCGACTCACATATTCTTCAACATCGTCATCCTGCTTCAGCACGGCTCTGATTCCTACATCACTTGTATCCGCTGTCCGGTCATTGGTAGTTTTATGCCCAAGTGTCCCTTTTTCCGCTAGTTGTTGGGTTTTGTTAAAAGTTTGGTTCCTTCACTCTGACCGGTGAAATTAGCAGTTCTACTTCAGTATTTCATACATGGACTTGCGATGCCACTGATGTTTTAATGAGTTGGTTGTGGAAACCAACGCGACCAAGGAACGGTCACAACGTCCTCATTGATGTTGGTAACAGGTTAGCCTAGGTCATCATCAGTTTCCCTGACTTCTCCTTGACTGACCTTGTGATCGCCAGTTGTGGCCCTGGGCTACTGGTTCATCGGCTGGCTACTTCAGCCTTCTGAAACACAGCTAAAGCATGCGTCCAACGCCGTTTTGACTAACTGTTTAAGATTAATCAGTCCATCACCTCCAGCATCATTCGTCTTGGATTAGGAGGTCACCTGGCACTCCAAACGGCACATACGTGAGCCGGTAGTGCTTTTCGCCCACACTGAAAACCGTTTTACCTCAGTTCTATTACTTGAGCGAAATTTGCCAGTATCCAAACAGTTAGCACAAGATTGTGAGTATCCTAACATTATATCACTAATCTAAAATGTCTGTCACCACCGAGACGGACGGGACCTGGTTGACAGTAGCTCCACTGGGCCTTCTGAAGTTGACACAAAACCGAAATTTTCCACTGAGCTTCTCCACTAACAAGACTGAGGAAATAAATGAGCTATCCTCCTCCTCAGCGAGTTCTGCTTCCAGAATGCCCTGCACTTGCTGTATAGTTTCCTGCTGAAAGGGCATTAGAATTATTTTCGGACAGGATGATCGGAATATTTTCTGCTCAATGGGGAGTTCCTGTTCAATCTAGTCAAAGTCTTGGTAGGCAGTGAACAATTCACGGATCTGTTTAGGACTTCACTCAGTAGTCGGCTGTCGTAGGTTGGAAACCATTCACGTGCGTTCATTTCGATCTATCTACGCCGTATTATGCCATTTTTTCATTTTAAAAAAACCATACTAAGTTTCGTTGTGATCTTGTCGTGTTTGGATATCAATTATGGTTTCAGCAAGATCCAGAAAACCTGCTTCCAGTATAGTCTGACGTCCGTCTGGATAAGTGACGAAAAATTATTTGAATAAATGATCGCTGATTCGAACCTCATCTAGTGCCAGGCCACTCACTGATTGAACGATCATTGCACACGGCTGAGCGGTTTTTCCTTATCACGCCCAACCAATGACATCGTTGCTCCTGTGTCAGTCACCTGACACTTACAGGTACGAATGATTTTTTCACTATCCCGAACTGACGTCTAATCGAACGCATTTTTTGACGTTTTATTCCTCCCGCACAAAGAAGAATTCTACACCCCGTGTGTGTGTATTGTCTGAAGAAACAATCCTTGTACTATCCGAGTTCTCAGCCCACAGCATGACCCGTTTGACTTACAGATATCTGCGCCATGATACGAAAAACGTTGTAACCCGCAGCAGTGAGGCTGTGATGAGGATGGAGCTGTTTAAAGATATATCCGCAATGATGTATTCTTTCGTCAGTATGTTGTTCAGTAGCTGTAAAACGTAGTCACCAATCAGCGCTACCTGTCTTCCCGATTGTCATTTGTACACCCCTACAAAAACAGAAAAGCACATTATAGTTACAGTTTGTTGAGTTATAAATGTTGATCGAAAAATACGCCGTCCCTGTAGCGTTTAATTAGCATATACATTATCAGTCTAGTCTGCGGTTTGGTGACATTAATCATCTGTCTGAGGTCAGGACAGATATTATTTTTTTATTCGTGGGTACATTCAGTACTCTTAATTTGACCGGACTAGCTTTTGTCAAATAGAACCGATTTACCTAGCCTAAAAATTGAACAACATGTATAGATGGGACAGTTTTTTGGTAGTGTCTGTAGATTTATTCTAATTATGTGTCCAAGATAATTCGATATACGAATAAAAAACGGAAGGTTGACCATACGGCTTCCAGGAGAATTGCTTCTACGCAAGCAGTATATGTTGGGGATCATTCTACTCCATGTGGCCAGCTGTGAGTATTCTGAGATTCCACTCTTTTAACCGACAATCAAGCGGCCCTATCGAGGAAAAAATTGTTCTGGATGAAAGCGATACGAATGAAATAAGAGCATCAGCTGCACACCTCTCCGAAGATTGCGCGGGGTCTAAAATTAATGTAGTCGAAAAGATCTTACCTTGCCCTTGACATTTGACGGGTGCTCAGTGATGAATTTATTGTGGTGAAAATCTACTCGATTCACCGCTTATCCAAACCCCGACACAAGAAGATCTAACAAGGGACCAATCCAAACGTCGCGTTAAGATACCACATCAGGATTGGACGAAAAGCCTCAATGTTACACTTCCCGTTATTCGCCAAGTTCTTTGTTCTGTATTGCACCAATCAGCTTACAATTTGTGACTTTGCATGTGCCATTGAGATCAACCAGTGACAGACTGTGATTTGTTTAATACGGTTGCATATCTATAAATGCCGTTTCTTGTCTCATGAATAGAAACTGCTTACTGCAACCAGTACGAGGTCTTCTCCTTATTACTTGCGTGGAAGGTTTCAATTCGAGTACGATTTCTAGGGCTATTCGAAGTCCCTAATTCCGAGTACTAAACCCATCCTATAAGTTAACCTGAATTAATCGGTTAACCATGAATTTACTTTGCGTTTTGCAAAATTGGGAGTGCTTATCAGACTGAAATTCATATGTGTCATATGGTGTCAAAAATACTTGGGTAAATTTTGTGGAATAGAAACATTTGTGCGTATATATTTCTTGGTACCTTTGTTATAAGTCAAATGAATCAGTTCGATTTGCCAAAGGGTTATCCCAACCATATAAGGGGCAAGGGATATGTGTTCAACGAACAGAGAAGTGCTCATAACGTTTACGCTCACTTGAGGGTGCATTTTCACTGTAAACACATTTCAGTTGGATACAGTGGTCACGGGTATCTTGAATTCATATCGTTTCAGTACTTTGAAGGCGTTCCCGAATTTATCACAAAACCAACTTGAAGTAGGTTTTTTTTTAAAACGACTTAACAGACAGATTCATCTTATAACGTACTTTAACCTAAAATAATTTGATGTACTGAGACAAGGCAGAGGCTGAAGGAGAGTTGGTGGTTACAACATTCTACGATAAGGTTGAAAGTGCTGTTGATAGCATAGACAACCTGCTCAACTTGTGCAATATGTCACGTGGTATTGGTGTTTTGACTGCAAAAACGCTCCTTCGAGTTATGACTGATCGGCTAATCTGGAGTCTTCAGTTCTTAATTCGCTTTACGACAGTCATTAGGTGAGCAGCATGTTTCGATTCCGTGTTACTGTATATCACAATATCATTTCCATACACCGCCACATTACCTAGTCGTTTTATTAATTGAACCATCAGTCATAAAAATGTGAACGACGCTGCGGATTGGTATTGTTTTTCGTCCATCATAAAAGTGGTTTCCTCACGTTCCGTGGCTTTGTTTGCAATCTGCAAATATCCGGAACGTAAGTCCAACACCATGGACAACTTCGTCTGCGGCAATTTGTCGAAAATACTGGGGACAAACGGTATTGGCACAAGTGTGCTACTTGATTCAGCCTTCGAAAATCCATAAAAAATTGGTACTTCCCGTTAGCCTTCCTCACCAGGTGAACAGGCGAGTTCTATGGATTGTTGGCTCCTTCGACAACACCCTCATCCAACATTTTATTCAGGATTAACCGATATCCTACGAGGTCTCTTAAGTCGGAATGTTCCAGTTATTAATATTTAATGTTCAGTCCGGTTGTATCAGCCGTACAGATCATCGTGGTTCGTGAATAACGCAGCATATTTTTCTACCGTGAACTGGAGCAAGGTGGCTATTAAATTCGAATTTTGGTCGCGCATACTTGGTTGACGTCACTCTGTTGCTGTCCTGTGAGTGACAGGGAACGGATACCTGGTTGACAGCTTCATGAACTTCAGATCAGTCGCGGCACCTGTTGCAGCGAGCAGTTCGTTTTCAAGGATCGTTTGTTTAATTTCTGAGGACGTAACTGAATGATGCCTTACGATCTGGGTGCAAGTACTCACCCTATAGTTTTTCACGCCGTTAACTAGCAGGCTATGACTCCCAAACGGTCCTCATCATCTTAAGTTGTCGTTTTTACGTTTTGTTTCCCTCCATGAACAAGCAACGGAATAACCGCCCTCTTACCGACCGAGCACTGTCCTATCTCCCAGGTCCACTCCTTGTCCAAGCTAAGCCGCGTTGAACAGCCGCACGACGTCACGGCGGTCGGTTGGGTCTTTGAGCGCACGTTTGTTGATCGCCTCCTTCGCGGCAGTTCACCTCATCTTCGCAGGGCCTCTCCGCGCTGCGTTGAGCACCGACTTCGCCCTATCTTTCAACAGCGTCCGCCGAGCATCCAGTTTACCCCGGTCAGTCTTGACTCCGACCACCTTGGACAGGTCTTCGAAGTCGTCCAGGAACACTTGAACGTCTCCATATTCGAACGGCTGCGGCTGGAACTGTGCACTCCGTAACAAAATCCGATTTAACTAACAGGCATGCCTTCTAACCAAGCCGGTTGAGCGAACGGGCACAACACAATGCT
>LOND01004535.1:2162-16379 GCA_014220965.1 Paragonimus kellicotti
GATGCTTCCGGAACAGTCAGTGCAGCTACCTGATTGGCAGGTGTTTCTGGCCGATACAGCATCCGCAATACTAGCCGAACAAAGCCCTAGAAAGTATGGTTTATTGTTTGTAATTTAACCTTCCTGCTAATACGTTTTACAATATTTTGTTAGTAGTGTGTTCGATATGTTGCTATTCCTTGCGAAGCGTATTGCAGCCTGGTCCCGTGGGTAAACTGCTGTCATTTTGTTCGTTTTCCCGTTAGTTCACTTTTTACTGTATTTGATTTCTGTCATGGATGTATGGTTCCTGTTTAGGTTTAGATGGCCCAACAGTATCCAGCCTACACTTATTCGGCATGTCGCATAGCAATAACCTCACCAATGTGTAATGACGCTAAAAAAAATATTTTGCCACAAGCCACATATTTGAGTGATAAATTGGTTGGTAGCATATGTTTTGAACTGTACGATATTGCGCTTGTATTGTGGTGGTTCACTCTGTAGGAAAAAACCTCATGGTGACACGCATGTTCATACACAGATATACTTCCTCCCTCACACCCTAAATGTCCCAGTTTAAGGAAAAGAGTCAACAGCACATACCCATTGATGGAATATTAGGCAGATATAGTTACTTTTGCCTGGTCTTCCACGCAGTCTGACTGTCGGAGTAACTCCAAAAGGCATTTGCCGTGTGATTCAGAATTCGTGTTCCAAGGTCCACGTCAGCTTGTAGTACCATTGGATTAGTTGTCACTTTCTGCACCAGTCCTATGAATTGAGTTCACTTACACAAATTATCGCTTGTTTGGCTACTTTGGCAAAATAATTAGAACAACAGTTGTCTCAGCTGCAGCAGGCAATTTCACTTTATTAGAAAACATTGTTTGCATTAATGATTGCTGCTGAGCGACAACCATGGTGTGTTTTAATTGGACCGTTGGTTACAATGTTCACACACATGTTCAGCTAATATTTTCTACCCGCCACCTTTTGCAAGCAACTTCCACTCATTGGCCAAATTCTCGATCTTGCTTGACCGGCTTCTAATGGGCGTTGCTGCATTCACGGCAGCTTGTGCTTGGACTCTGGCTGCACGTTTCAAAATCAGGAAACTGCACTCGTATGACGTCATTGTATCTCCATTTCTTCTGACAAACTTATCCATTTATCACCTTGTAAGGTCCTTTAGAGCTTGTGGCACATGCCTCCTCTTCCGACGAAATTCCTTCTATCAGTTGCGCACGATTTCTTCCTCTTATACCTCCGTTTATATCAACATTGTATAACCTATGCTCTTGATCTCTAGTCACCACACGGCGTGCCCATTGTCTGTGATTCTCAGGGATACACTAGACACAACTTGCTTCCTGGCTTTGGGGGCTTGTAATTTCTAGAGCTGTCTTGTTATAGTACATTTTTCTCGTTGCAGTCAGTATCGTTGTGGGGTCTGTTGAACTTATTCAGTATGTCGGAACGCAACAGTTCAGATGCCACAGGTAAGTTTATTCAGGCCGTTCTCCTAAATCTTTGTTACGTTTGGCATGTTTCTTCTTTCTGCATTCCTGAACGGATTGTAACAGCGTTTTGGTGGCCTTGATCACACATTCAAATTTCCAGTTTAATTATTTATGGTACGGACTGTTTGTTCGACGCTTGAACTCTCGTTTTTCTATGAGCGTGTACATAAACGAGGGTCTGTCATCACAGAAATACACCTGCGGTATGCCATATCGAACAGATGGCGCGTACAGCTTGTTGATGATTGCACTTCTGATATTGCTGCTGAGCCGATCGATTTCAAACTGATGCTGAAAGTGGTCCACCATGACTAAGCACTGTTTACTGCCGTGTGCAAATATGTTGATTGTGATACGTTTCCAGAACCTCCGCAAAAGTTTTCTCCTTGTCATCATTTCCTCCACTTGTTTGGTATTATGCCCTCTGGAAATGTCGCACTTCGCCGTGTAGCATTTTGTGTTGCTGGTTATGCTTTTCCGGTAGTGAAATTCCCTCTTTATCCAAACATGACTATTTGATCAGCTTTTTGAGTGTTTGATCCATTTCATGTTCATCCTACATCTCCTATTTACTGTTTATTTTTATCAAGCTGTAATACATTGTGAGAATGGTCTCGAGCTCAGAATCTTTCGTTACATCTCTTGATGTAAGGCGTGAAAACGGTTATGAGAAACATATGTTCTCTCTCGGGGTTGATAGGTTTAGTCCTTATTTTCGTAGCTGTTAGCTTCTCTTGTAGATGTCGGACTGCGGTACTTCGTGGCTGGTTTGCTATTGCTTTCCGAGGATTTCGGTTATTTTTACCGTTGATCACTGTCCTTCGTTCGAATGTTTACGGGTTTAGACGTTCGAGAGGAAAAACGGCTAACCTTCTGTACGCAGTGTTGTTTCGCAGTCGGAAGATTTGTACATCACTTATCTACTAGCCTCTTGAACTGAACGTTTCTGACGAACTTTTTTTGGCATCTCTAAGCCGAAAACTAAGCGCAATGCTTGGAAATACCGAAAAGTGTATAGACAACTGATGCTTCATCAGCTGCCAGTACGTGACGGACTTTCTTCATTTGGGACATCATATGGTCTAAAGTCAGCAACGTGTTTTGTTCCCCGCGAAGTACGGCGCTCACAATGGGCTAGACTTAATGCATGTATGATATTTTATATTACTGATCATGCTTGTCCAGTAGTGAAATTCCCTTGTTCTCTGAACACGGTTTTGTTCAAAGAAATGCTACAAAACGTTTAGGTTGACTGTTCGATTTTTCTCAAAAACCTACGTTTGCATACTTTGATTCGCCGAACGCTCCGTAATCGGTGAACCGTTCCATCCAAATCTCGTTAAACAAATTGCAACCTTCTTTGTCAGCCCACTATCGATTTTGAATACGTTGGATTCGTTTTGGCAACCTACTAGATTGTTAAAATCAAAGCGGTTTATATGATTAATTTGGAGAACAAACCGTTAACAGAAATCCCGTGCGAGTGTCCGTAAAACGGTGTGGAACTGGTGTAATCTACATGTAGACTTTTGAATATTTGAATGCCGAATTCATCTGCCTAACGGTTAATAAAGGTGTAATCTCCCGCCTGTAAGAAGTTTTTCACTGTTGTTTCTGACCTACAGAAGCGTTTTATTGGATTGGACTATGAGGGGCTGTGTGCAATGTAATTCCATCGCCGTTGTTTCGGTTGAAGAATTACCAGCAACTCGGCGACATTTGCGTGGATGGCTTTGAGCTTTACAACGATAAACCAATCAATCACTAAGAAGCTCCACCGCCCGTTGTTTAGGGCGACACAGATTTCGTAGTTTTATGCAATGCGATCTGCGTGAGCGGGTTGCGAGATGTTATTGAACAAATGTTTTACAGGATAGAGAAAAATGAAACGCCAACTCCCCTTCCTTGTTCAGTGCGTTTTTCAAGTAAAAAAAAACGTAAAATATTACTGCGACTACTTTCTCCGCGGAACCATCTCTTACCTCGGTAGTCCTAAACAGACTGCGAAAACTGCTCAGTACAGTAATCTAAAAAATATCGCCTGATAGGTTTAATGACCTGTCTAGGAAGTCCTAATCGCGGGGTTATCGATTGGAGTTAACAGACAGTAACTGTGTCTCCTATCGAGACGATCGGGCAACCTGATCATTACTCACAAGCGAAAGTGGTTGAGCGTTCACATATGATAATTCGGTCGTGCCTAATGTGAGGTCAATGGCGCAGTGGTAAACACGGTTGCCTCATGAAAGCGTGGCCGGAGTTCTAGTCCCGGCAGTGGCAAGGATATGCACTACTGACGAGCTCTAATGAGAGCGAAAAACTCGAGTCTAGTGCTTCTTTTCGAAAGGGGCCGACTGGAAAGTCTATGGGAATGCGACAGCTGCGATCAATTGTGGGTGATGTTCAACTTGAAATTACTTGTCTTTAGGATGTTTTTGTCGTGGGGATTTGTATGCCCTATATGTGTATAAGAGATATATCGCCACAGTAAAATCTTTACATATTTCGGGATTTCCAGTGTTCTGCGGTAGATCAACTTTATTCTGTAGTCAAATGTGAATATGCTGAAATTGTTTAGATGCCTTCTCGTAATGATTCTAATTGTTTCCAGGGTATTTTTTCTCTCTCCATTCTTAGCGCTGGGCTTTATGCGTAGTTTTTCTGCGTTTGTGTTTACGTAGACTGTCACAACAGCTTAGGTTCCTCTCTGTGGTATTGGTATAGTTTGACAGCAACAATTCTTATGCCTATACTCTACATGTCCTTGGAGTACACTGCTTCAGTTGGTCTAGAATTTCGGTTGCGGGTTTTCATTAATGTCTCATCTGATGTGCTTTCGTTTTGCAACCCTGTTGTTTCACTGTTTCGTCAATAACTCTTGTCTGTTGTAAATTTCCTGTTTCCTTTCGGACCTCTGTTCTGACACTTCAAAGCCACAGCGGCTCCCTCAACGTTGAGTTACATTTCCTTCCGCACTCCTATATCTTTGTCTGCCCGTATGTCTGTTTTTCCCACACAGCGCATCTCATCTGTGATGTGCTTGGCCAACTTTTGATTATCTTTGCCATAGACGAGTTATTTTTTGTACTATCCTCAGTTTACTTTATCTTTTCACTTAGCGACTGGCTTACCGAAACGCTTTGTGCTACTGTGGCCAACTTTTCTATCCACCCTGATTTCCGATGAGTTTTTCACATTCCACTGCGTTCTACAACTGATTGTTAATTTTTTAAATCATTTTTTCCACATTTTAAGTGCATTTGTTTTGTTATTCTGTCCTCGTACTTAGAGTGATACGTGAACGACCTGAATTTCTGAGTATGTCTTCCTCACAGGGTTTGTTCTCAACGTAAAAATTCCATTTTAATTATAGTGAGCAGGATATGACAAACACGTTTTCAATCGCTCATCATCGTATATACGAAACCGTGGAGGTAAATAAAAAAGAATGAGACGTTAAATCGGTCAGAACCGGAGTTACATTAATCACTAACTGTTGCGGACGGGAAACCGGTTTATTTCCCTTGATCAAGGTCATCCTTTTGTGTAGGCTTTGCTGAAAGAGAAATGTGAACCATTCAGGATAAGAAAATGCACCGTTTTTGTAGATAAAGCACAGTGTTACTTTATCGGACGGCGATGTAATTGGGCCTTGTTAAAATCCACTCTCTACGGTGTTGATTTGAGTGACTGAAACCTTGTTGACTAACCGAAATGCCTCGGATTTGTAAACGTCAGCTTGCCTATTCACTGGCTGTCTCTTTTGTATGAGTGAGGCGAACAGGTTTATTTGTGACAGTGCATAATTTGGTGTGTTATATTGCATTTGACGTGTTTGTCACAGCAGGCATTTTCTTGTTGTTTGTTGTTAAGAAGAGTGAAGTTCGTTCTGCAGTCTGTTAATGCAGATTTCTCTGATGCATGACGCCAGGAAGTTAATAAATTTCCACTTTCGTCTTAGAGCAGTGTTACTCAACCTTCTTTTTAGCACTGTGACGTTCGTTGTTCATTCGTTGAAACATCAACTGTTTCGTATGCAACAGAAGCCGGTTATTCTGACAACTGTTGGTCCACATTGTCTAGAAACGATTCGTTTCTCCTCCTCCAAAAACTGTCGAGAAATGTGAGCAAGTGTGAGCAATGGAGAAAAATCTGTCAAGCTTCAAGTTACACAGTATTTATCTCTAGAACACATTGAATCGTTGATATGTTCATTCGACACACAGTGGGTAGCCAGTTAATTTCACCAACCTATCATTATGCACTGGCATAATCCTTGGGCCTGAAGATGTTCAACCACGTGCAAAGCACTTGGTGTCCCCTGGGATAGTAGCAGTCTGGAGTCACTACGGTGAGCAATTCCCAAACGGTTTAAAGTATTCCGTAGTATGCCGTTTACTGCATTGAATCATTATGCAGGCAGACCAGGAAATGCAAAAACGTTTTTGGTTGGCATTGCTTTTCCCAACAGTAGGGAATTTTACATGCAGTTAATGCTATATGACTTGATGTTTCCTACTGTTGCATCCCTGATTCACTTTTTGTTCTTCTGAGGCCCAGTGCTTTTTTTCTCGATAACTTAGTTATCGTTGTTCATCGTTTTAATTGATTGGATTAGTTTATTAAATCTTCAAAGCAGATATGGAAATTCCCTTTTAAGCATTATTGTTGTAAGCAGCACTCTTCAAGGTCACAGTTTGAGTGAGATGCTTCTACACTGACTGTGTTAGGAGACTACAGCAGTATTATCCTGCTAATGGTATTCAAACGTCTCCAACTTTTATTGGAAGTAAATACAGTATTGTTTATCTTGACTAAGTTGACATTATCGTTCATTGTTGGGCATGTCCGTTTTAGGCCAGATATGCGGTATCTTGTAAAAAAATTAATTACCTCGTATAATTCATGATCGACAGGTTGTAGAAATTCTGTGGTGGTGTTTAATACGAAACGTTTCAAATGTAAGCGTTTAGAACATCACCACGTACGTGTGGAGCAAATGGTATTTAAACTCTATTGTTTCCCCACGGCTGATGGAGTAGTCCGCTATTTCGCGAAAGTGCTTGACTCCGACTTATCGCTTCTGTACTGATGGCTGTGATTGAAGGAAGTCATTGATTAAGGCTTTTGACAACAAGATGTCGGTGGTAAATCCTAAGGTTGGTTGAAATGAGATTTGGAACTTGTTTTTATTTCTAAAATGTGATTCATTCGTCTACTACCATGCACCATTGATTACACCCTGTCTATTACACATTAGGCCATATATTCTATTGGAATTCGTTTTATCTTATGATACCGCCAAAACCCTTCACGATTTGACTCATCCATCGTTCCTCGTTTTCCAAAACTGCGTTTCATGTATCTGCTTCTCTGTGATTCGTTGTACCGTCGGTTCACTTAAGTGTATAGCTAAATCACGTGCGCGTATAACTGACCTTCAGTATCTTCGCTCATTTCTTCTATTAGGCACTGCATGGTGTTGGTACTTGAAATTGGTGGATTTCAAATATCCGTGGCCTTTGTCCTCGTAAGAACAGTCAAACTTCCGGATAGACTAGATATAACTGATAGGTCATTCACTATGTGAGATTCCCCGCATTATACGAGCTGTCTGGGTGGGCCACAGGAGGCATCGAATCTTTTGCCAACCATATTCTTATTCGTTTCATGTTTCCTTCATCTTACGGAATACGACGATGTCATAGCCGGCCTCATCAACTAGTAAAACATTCTTACCTTTTCAGACAGTCCTGATTAACGTATTTAGGCAACGCCGATCTGTTTTCAACGGACTAAAACACTGTTGAATACTGTCGCATTTCGTTTTTTCTTAGTTTCTAACAGTTATAGGGGATACACAGCCATTTGGAAATTACGTATAATGATGTATGTATTTATCCATAGCTAAAATGTATGCATTTGATATTACCACTCAATATTCACTGTTAACACCTTCCCTATTGCTCAGTCGTCTCTCTAGAGACTCAGGTGTACCTTTTGGGAAGGGCTGTTCTAAAGGGTCAAAACTGTGGGACTGTTTCACTCGCATCGACACTTGATCTCTGTTTCGAAACTTGATCCTATGACATGTCCAGAACATTGTGGCACTGACTTTCATCAGTTACATATTTCTTTCACCATTTTATGGACTTGGTGATGATTTATTGAAAACGTTCATCACTTTCCATCTTGTCTTTTTTGTCTAATCATCCTACCGGTTGGTTTATCTCATTTCTGCTTGGATTGCATCTGATTAAGTTCTTATCATCTGTTTCGCTTCATACAGGGTTTAGTTGACAATCTACTCGGTTCTTGTGATGGGCATTTGAAATTGGAGCTGGTCCAACTGGCTGCTGAATACGAACATCGTTTGCAACTTGGACAAAAACCGATATTTCATCTAGAGGCCTTCGTGATATCTTTTATGGCAATCTATAAACGGTTTGTTGAGGATGCGCTGGGACCAGGTACGGAATGGTGATCGTGGTCCTTGTGATTTTGCAACTAAAGCATTTGAACTATATGATGTATTGCATTTTTATGAATGTATCTAAAACAGATTGTCATATTCTTCTTGTTATTCTCTACTCCACCTGATGGATGTGACCTACAGTGAAACCATAAATTCTGTACTGTTCTTAAGTGGCACCTATCCCAGTTTGAATTCCGTTCAGTTCTGTTGTGATTACTCTCATTGTAATGTACCCAACGTTACGGTAGATTGACCACTCCAAAGTATCAACCCGTATTGCAAACGGTTAGTCCCAGTGGCCACCAGCGAAGTGCTGGACAGCTGTTTCGACCCAGTTGCTTGCTCGTTTGCAGGCCAACCACAAAACGGCTGATCGATTTCAGCCTATGAGCAGAAGGAAGCGCAACGGCTAAGGAAACTAATTCACATACCTTCCTGCAACCCCGGTGACCGTGACCCCGTGGTCTAGTGGATAAGTGCTTGAACTACAATCTGCCACTTATTCACGGGTCGTGGGTTCGATTCTCCGGCGTGCGTGGTGCTGATGAGACCCAACTAGGTCGAAACAGCTGTCCACCACTTCGCTGGTGGTCACTGGGACCAACCGTTTGCAAAACCCTTTCTCAACCCATTCTGGGACTGTGGTCGATGCTTGCTCGTTTGCAGGCCAACCACAAAACGGCTGATCGATTTCAGCCTATGAGCAGAAGGAAGCGCAACGGCTAAGGAAACTAATTAACCCATATCTTCCTCGATCCACAGGCTAAGTTGCAGACTGTATTTCCAACTGTGTTTGCTTTGCATGTGAGCCAGTATGGTTGAAAGAGTTATTGTAGTATGGTCTCTTTATTAAAACTCTGAGGACTGTCTATGTTTCTAGTTTTACTAAGTATTGTTCTCGAGTATTTAACTGTGTACATCTTTCATCTGATTTATGGTTCATGGCCGACTATTAACCCAACATGTGCACTATTCTTCTGTAACTCTGGTATTCTGTAACCAACAACGCAGAGGGGCTGAGTTTTCCCTAAGTTGTTGCTACTGTGTTGGTTGACTGCGCTACACCATCCTTAGGTTTGATGCATTTTTACGAATGCGCAACTTATGTTTGTTCACTCATCTAGAACGTATGTGCTAACACCTTATGGTTGTTTACTTCTCTCTGTCGATCGTTCACGTTAGCCTTTTCCGACTGTCGATCATCCGCCAAGTTGCCAAGTTGTCGCTCAACCTTGTACGTGAATGTCGTTAGTTCGTCGGAGTTGATACTGTCTCATCTAGCTCGACAGGCTAATCACCTAAGATGAAAATGTTGGATTGGTAGACATCGAACACGCCTCGGGGAGATGAGTTGGAGAGCACACTTATGGAGCTTTTAAGTTGAATGGTTCAATGACGACGTGGGCCTTCTGACGATGCGTATGATCTGCTTTCTGGTTATCAGGAAGGCGTGTGTTGCTGTTTCTTGGTAAGGCCTTCATTTGCCTGTTACATTTACTTACCGCAGACACGGTTATTTCCAAAATGTTTGTACCAGTACAATCGGATATTTGCTATCGATACCGTCTCTGTCCACCGTTTCAGTCTTGTGCAGCTATTCAAGTCGTCTCAAAACACGGACTACTAATGTCAGTCCTCCAGCTTTGTCCGTGTGATTTACAGGAATGAGCGACTGTCGACGTCTTCACAAGCATGGCAGCAAATCAGTCAGGGGTACATTGCATTTGTCAAGAGCTTGTTAAAAAATCGGCGGAGTACTTCTCGTTGAACATAGTCACACGAGCACGAGATGCTACCATTGTCCGGACAGATTGATACCGTTTTCGTTAATCGCTTTGTACAACTGAGATGTGTTATTCGGCCAGGCGAAGCCGTAGTGAATAGTTAAGCTCGTGGAAATCGGTGTTCGACAAGGGTACTCTCGGTGATTGATAACGAGGGGCGACTGTACATAAAAGTGCAACGAGTCGAGCTTAAGAACCATGCGTTTGGATGGACCTGACGACAACACCTGTGCAATTCCCACCGCCCGCCCGACAAAATTTGTCAGGATCATTGGAACTTATGGAATTATGTCAACATTTTTGTCGGTATGCTGCACTTATGAGTTCCGTAAACAAGCCGGTAATCCCTATCCACACATTGCACACCCCGATTAGTGACAAAAAATGGTTTTTGAAAAGCATCTGCGCGAACGGATCATCTTTCATCTCCATGTAGTACGTTAAATACTGAAGTCGCGCCTCTCGTACAGCTGGCGACCTCGACATTGCGCAGAAAGTGACTTCATTTCAAGCTGATTGTCAAAGAGAACTCTTGCATGAGAGTGCAGCCGAATTCAATGCACAAGACTGTTTGCTGAGGTCGACATCGCATCAGTTCTTGTCCTTGCGAGCATCAAGGACTCTTCATATCTTGTGATTGTACAGACTTGTTACTGATGCTCAACATGACCAACTGAACCGAACAAACACTCATACACTACAAATGTGGGTTTCAGTGATTTCCTAGAATACACTTTGCTGACGATTGCACCTCTTTATGAAGCGGTGAATTTCAATACACCTTCAGTTCTACTCGGAATTTTCTTGTATTCCAGTTGAATATCTTAGATTGCTAATTTTTCTACAAACCGAAAATGCTCCATTTGAATTTAAAGGATGCAACTATAAACAATTTGACGACATAGAGGTAGATGGCCTTCTTGAACCTTACTTTGACAGGTTTTTTCCTACGAATAGTAAGAAGTGAAGTTCCAGTTTTTTTTTTGATGGCGTTAGTCTCCACATACATCATGTGGATGACTCTTTGACGTCTGCAAACGATAGTTATTTCGGTTTACCTTACAGCTCTGTGAGCCCTGTTCATTCCACTATTTCTGTCTCTTGTAAAGGAAGGTGTTTGACATTTCCAGGCTTTTTGCTTACCGGACTTCAAAACGACTGGTTACAGCGCTTTGCCTATCACAGAGGGGTACAAATTAGTTAGTATTGACAGTCTTCGCCATTTTCAGCGCAGTCTAGTCCAAACGTCGTACTACGAGGTGAGACAAGTTTCTGCTACTGTCAGTCTACAACGAGAAGAAAGTTTTTGAGGAAACACTGTCTGGAGACTGGGTGTCCATTAAAGTTCATAGCCATCCGCATTAACAACTGTTTGTCAGGCGTACTTTCGCCTGTTTCGAAAGGGCAGGGACAACTCGACCATCTGTGCAATCCAAAAGTTACCATCTACTTTAAAACGCACTTACTCTGTTACCTGTTTACGCTTGCTCATCTCCGCCTGAAGGATTGAACTTTATGATTCTGATGGTAGCATGCCGTTGCTGCCACATTTGATGTAACATTTCACGTGCGGTAACGTTCGCACTAGCAGAACGTGATGAGCTCAACAGTAACAGACGGAATGTTTGCCTGAGTGATTGTTAAAAACAAAAACGCAGAAAGCGTTGGTAACTCAGCATTTGAACATAACCCTGGCGTCGCAAAACAAGTTTTCTAAGCAGGATGACCCCCATTAATTCGTTCGGTGTGTTATTACATAACGCGAGTTTATTAGAGTTCAGTGAGACAGTGCTGATCGAACAATTGTCTTTTTGAGTCTGTTCAGAAAGCACCCATTGGCTTATCTCCTGTTATATTTGTGGTGCTGCCTGTTGGATTGACAAACTAACCCGGTACAGTCACCGTTGTTTTGTTGCTGTACCCTGACCGCATTTAATCGATTTCTGTGTATGGGCGACGAATGTTATTTACTGGTGTACCAACATTTCCTAATATATCTTCTTGCCGTGTCGGTCAACTGAATGGAGGGTACATAATGTTTCAGCCGTTTGAAACATTTATTAGTTTGTTTGTTATTCTCAGTAAGCCTTAACTTGTTTCCTTGGTAGGTTTATTCGTGCATACTGAGAATAACAGCCTTCGGTTTATCCGTGTTAGTGTTCGTCAGTCAGCTTGACGTGATCAGCTGCATGTACGAACCACACACTCGATTTACGCATGCCCATTTTCTCTGTTCATAATTTCCCCAAGCGTATGCAATAATCGCCTATCCTGGTTCCCTGTTATCAGACTATTAAACAGACTCAATTTAGAGCAGTGCTTCTAATTTGTGAATCAGTTGGTCGACTTTCCTATTATTTGTTTGTTATCGATTCAATAACTGGAGTTTTTACTAGAGTTTGAACTCGTAAAATAGCCAACCCCTATAGGGATGATGGAGTTGGGCATAGGAGAGCGTGTCGTTCAAACTGGTTCGTCTTGGTTCGTGGTTCTCGTGCGTTTCTGCTCTTAAGTATGCACTCAGCATGCATTCGACGCGGCTGCTACTTCTTCTTCACTTAACGCACACTTGACCAAACTCTTGTCACGAATGTGATGCGTTTACCGCGCTTTCTCGGTCCGAACTTCGTTCTAATCAGACTGGTTTAGGGGAGGGGTGGGTAGATGGTGGACTAAGTTTTGTTAGTGTTCATTAGGCAACCAGAAGGTTGGGCGTAGTTTTTTTCGCTAATGGTAACTAGGACCGCACTCGTTTCAAACAACGTGCTGCCTACATTGTTGTCTAACCTCTGAGTGTCTTAGAAAAACATATTTTCGACCAAATTGAGTTAGGTGTTTGTTGTTTCTATAGTGAAAATGTGGTGTGCTTGGAAAATTGTAATTAGATAAGTCGAACTGTGCACCTACATTTGATTATCTGAGTAATACACTTTTTCAAGCCACAGCAAGGAACGTTTGTTTAATTAGGCCACAATTTCAATGATTGCTGATTGAGAACAGTTTGTGCGTTTGTGTTAACGATTGTCGGGCGTATCGTCAACTGTCTGTCTCTATCAATCTAGCCAGGTAAATAAGCAAAACAAAGTTATCTGTATCAGACCATCGTCTACCCTGTCAAGATCTGAGAGGCAGTTTTATTCAAACCAGTTTGTTCCTATTCTTGGCGCAAGGTTGGTCGGAATTGGATTTGTACCATTCGATTTAAAGATGTGTGCTGTACCGTTTTTTAAGAAGAAACGTACTTTCTTAACTATGAGCATGGTATTTTCTATCTCATACTCAGGGGTACTTGTAACTCTTTCTAGGCGATTTGAACTTTACTAATCGGTCTATGAAAGCTGGGATGCGATTAGGAATTTCTGTAGCCACCTATTCTTAGGCAGTTCGTTTTTCAAGAAGTTTCAATAGGTCTCTGTTACACAGGCGCGAATGGAAAGTCGTGCATACATTTTATTGTCATTCGACTGCCATTAGGTAGTGAGTTCTAATGGTGTAGCGAAATTTAACGAATTTTCATCAGTCAAATTGATGAATGTCGTTCTTTTGGAATCACGTTCTTACAGAACAATGTTTTCGTATTTCAGGCATCACCAAATTCAGACGGTGCTTTTCTCGATAAGCGTTCAATCTATTATCTCGAAGTATGAAGCTTTGCAGTTCTAATCGGTTAGAATCAGCACAGTGTATTATGCTTACCTACTTTACCTATCACCTTTACTGGGTTGGCAAGCCCATCGTAGTTTCGATCATGTAACCTACTACTTACGGACTATAGGATTACGTGTTTATCTGTTGCGGTTAAATGCTGCTCACACTCGATCGCAGTTTTTTCACTCTGACAGAATTGTACGGGTTGTCTGTTTCAAATGAAGCCACTTATCATAAACCGTACACAATGCACAACCTTTTCATCCAGACTGGAAACTGAAGTTCGACCATCCTAGTTGTAAGCAGATCATGGTGACTACGACTCAGTTAACATTATTGTCATCGCGTCTACCCGTTCGGTTACGATGGCTACCGAACACTCTTCTCGCTGCACATCACCTCGGATAAGTTACATAACAACCGATCTACCCTTAGACAGGAAGTTATCAGTTATGAGTTCGGATTGAAGAGTAGAATACGTGCGTTATAACAACCTGTAAGCTATCAGTAATCGTAGTTAGTGGTGGAATTTGATCATTGGTAAACATTCTTCTTCAGACCATGGACTGTTTGAAACAGGCGACAGGTGAATCAATACGTTATTCTGGCAGACGCATATCGCATGTCATAGGTACAAAAATAGGAACCAGCACTATGTTCCATTCAGTGATACCGCTAGAGTGTGGAAATTCGGGCAGAATTGAGATCGATACAATCAATGCGATAAGATGTCTTCAGATTCCGTTGTTTCTAGTGAGTTGTTCCTTTGTTTGTTCAACCCATGCATTCACCGTCCGTCCACCATATG